>RWGZ01001128.1:96291-281874 GCA_009725065.1 Utricularia reniformis | reverse complement strand
ATAAATATTTATATTTTATAATTATTTTAAAAATGATTTTTAAAATTTTTTTTAAAAAAAAATTGAGAAAAGAGAGTGTCCCAGACCCGAACACACTCTCTCTTGAAAGACAATTTTTGATGATTTGATGATTTGACAATTTTGGTCCCCAAAGTTGCGTATTTTCGCAAAATACGTCCTCAAAGTTTGCGAATTTTGGCAAAATCGGCCCCCAAATTAATTTTCGTCCGGGGACCTAATTTGCCACAAATTACAACTTTGGGGACCAATTATGCCACACGCACATAACTTTGGGGACTGGCTTTGCCAAAATTCGCAAACTTTAGGGACCGGTTTTGCGTACATGAAACTTTGTGGGCTGGTTTTGCCAAAATTGGAAAGTTTGGGGACCAAAATTGCCAAAAAATTCAAACTTTGGGGACCAAAACTGTCTTCCACCCGTTATTCAAACTATGGGTAAAGAGTAAGAATACTATTCTCTTGTCCATCATGGTTATTAATTCTTGTAAGTTTTCTATTCTTATCTCATAATGATTAGTTTATTCATTATTGTAAGAATATATATTTCAAAATTTTAAATAGTTTATTCAAATAGACTATATGCTTTCAAGCCAAGAATTAAATATCATCGAACTTGAGTATTTCTCGAAATATATGGCACATGTAAATCTTAGCTATGAAATATATGACCAACAATTATAAGAGCTCTATGGGACAATATTCTATCAAAGCATATAATATTATACAAATTTAAAAAGAATTCGAAATAATAAAGTCAAAGTAAAAAATGATGCATCCCCAATTGAGAGAATTTACACAAATACATTCATTTTCAAATTCAACTTTCAAAAATATTTTTATTTTTAAACCTTTCATAACTACATTTTTTAATTTTTCTTTATTATCTAAATTATAAATAATACATTTTTATAATAAATATAAAGTTAAGAGTATTTTTTATAATTTTAAAAAATATATGGCTACTTCTTTAAAAAATAAATATCATCAAATCAATGTTTTATTATCGGCAAGTATAATAAAAATTGGGCGATACCGATATTTTAACTAGTACCACCCGAAATTAGATTTTCAGGTAGAACGTTATACCGGCCTATACCAATGTTTCATGCAATGTTTTCTTTCCGTTCTGAAATTCGGTTCTATTCTGAATTAGTATGCTCGATATATCGGCATATACCAAAATATATTTGATGAGACATCCGGAACCCGATACCCCGAACTTGAGTAGGTCCAAATTTAGTCAGGCTAGCCCAAATGACATAAGTTTAACTTGGAGGCCCAAATCTAGCTCATGCGAATGGGCGGCCCGACGAGAACAATCGAGCCCTAAGGTCCGATCTTAGTGATCGGACCGATCGATGGAATCACGCGCTCTCCTGCTCATCGGGACTGATCGGTCCAGGACACGCAAACTACGCTTCGGGGCATCCGCACTCCTTGACATGCGACAATAACCTCTGATAATCTTGTCAGAGGCATGCCTGACAGAGTTGTACGAGCCCTCCCTGGTCTGGAGACAGTCGGCTAGTCGCGCCAAAAGGCCTGACACCGCATAGCCAGCTAGCACCACGACCGGCAGCTGTTCCGCCCGACACGAGCCGACCTAGCACATGGGACAAGTACAAAACGACACTCTACTGTTCACACAGCAGGAAAAGCCTATAAAATGGATACTTGGGAGACACAACATCTTCTTCTGGGTTTTTCTCTTGCTTCCCTTACGTTTCCCTTCATTGTTTGTATCTAAATAACGAATATGACTTGTGTATTAAACAGTTTGACTATTGGATCGACTAAGCGCATTTCTAGCTCTTAGTCAAGTGATTTTTTCCCCTTTTCCAGGGGTTTTCCACTCTAAAATTGTCTTGCTCTTTTCCATTTGATTATAGATCGTTTCCCCCATACAAAACAAATTAAAACCTAATTCGTCTTGCAACGAATCGGACGAATGTTGATACTTCCGGTTTTCATACCACAACAATATTTTTTAAAAAATAAATAAATTAAAAATATATAGTTTTTTATTTTTTTCAGATTGGACCCGAGAAACCCTAGGTTTTACCCGAAAACCTAATTTCGGGTGGTACCAGTTAAAATACCGGTATCGCTCAGTTTTTATTGTACTTTCTGATAATAAAACATTGAGTTCATGATATTTATTTTTTAAATAAGTAGACATGTATATTTTAAAATTATAAAAATACTTTTAACTTTATATTTATTATAAAAATATATTATTTATAATTTAAATAATTTAGAAAATTAAAAAAATGTAGTTCAAAAGGTTTAAAAAATAAAAATATTTTTGAAAGTTAAATTTAAAAATGAATATATTTGTCTAAATTCATCTCCCAAATTGCCCTGCATTTACTATTTTTACTAGTACTATATTAAAAAAATATGGTTTCCACTTGCCCTATTACAACAATACTGTAATAACCAGTCTAACTTCACTCACTCTTTTTTAAAACACTTGAGATTTCAATTTTCAAGCTTCGCATTTCCGGTTCCCCAAAAAATATATACCAAATTCTTCAACTTTTCATTACGGGAACCAAATTCAAATTTCACTTACTTTCAAAGAAAAAAGAAGCAAAAATGAAAAGAAACATTCGTCAAAGTCTAAGAGGCATTACACGAACAGCGGCGAAGCTGTAAGTGGCCGGACTTGAGAATTTTGTAGCTGTTTATGAAGAAACAACGACGAACCCCCTTGATTCTTAAACTTCCTCTGCATCTCTGCTTCTTNTAAGGTCCGATCTTAGTGATCGGGACCGATCGATGGAATCACGCGCTCTCCTCCTCATCGGGACCGATCGGTCTAGGACGCACAGACTACGTTTCAGGCCATCCGCACTCCTCGGCATGCGACAATAACCTATGATAATTTTGTCAGATGCATGTCTGACAGAGTTGTACGAACCCCCTGGTCTGGAGACAGCCGGCTAGTCGCGCCAAAAGGCCCGACGCCGCGCAGCCAGCTAGAGCCACGACCGGCGGCAATCCCGCCCGACACGAGCTGACCTAGCCACATGGGACAAGCACAAAACGACACCCTACTGTTCACACAGCATGAAAAGCCTATATAATGGACACTTGGGAGCGACATCTTCTTCTGGGTTTTTTCTCTTGCTTCCCTTACGTTTCCCTTCATTGTTTGTATCTAAAGAATATGGCTTGTGTATCAAACAGCTTGACTATTAGATCGGCTAAGAGTATTTCTAACTCTTAGTCAAGTGGTTTTTTCCATTTTCCAGGGATTTTCCACTCTAAAATTGCATTTCCCTTTTCCATTTGATTCTAGATAGTTTCCCCCCTACAAAACAAATTAAAACCGAGTTCGTCTTGCAACGAACCGGACGACTGTTGATACCCCGGTTTTCAGACCACAACAATATTTTTTTAAAAATAAATAAATTAAAAATATATAGTTTTTTATTTTTTTCACGTTGAACTCGAGAAACCCCAGGTTTTACCCGAAAACCTAATTTCGGGTGGTACCAGTTAAAATACCGATTTCGCTCAGTTTTATTGTACTTGCTGATAATAAAACATTGATTTCATAATATTTATTTTTTAAATAAATAGACATATATTTTTAAAAATTATAAAAAATACTTTTAACTTTATATTTATTATAAAAATATATTTATTTATAATTTAAATAATAAAGAAAATTAAAAAAATGTAGTTCAAAAGATTTAAAAAATAAAAATATTTTTGAAAGTTGAATTTAAAAATGAATATATTTGTCTAAATTCATCTCCCAAATTGCCCTGCATTTACTATTTTTACTTGTACTATATTAAAAAAATATGGTTTCCACTTGCCCTATTACAACAATATTGTAATAACCAGTCTAACTTCACTCACTCTTCTTTAAAACACTTAAGATTTCAATTTTCAAGCTTCCCATTTCCGGTTCCCCAAAAAATATATACCAAATTCTTCAACTTTTCATTACGGGAACCAAATTCAAATTTCACTTACTTTCAAAGAAAAAAGAAGCAAAAATGAAAAGAAACATTCGTCAAAGTCTAAGAGGCATTACACGAACAGCGGCGAAGCTGTAAGTGGCCGGACTTGAGAATTCTGTAGCTGTTTATGAAGAAACAACGACGAACCCCCTTGATTCTTAAACTTCCTCTGCATCTCTGCTTCTTGAACTAACAGTTTTCTCAGCAATTTATCCTCCGCGTCCTTCATAAACTGAAACGTCGGCGGCGGCGACGACCGACGGCCGACATCCCCTGAATCCGTACTATTCACATGAGGTGAAGATAAGGGACTTAACTCACATCCATTTCTGAGTAATCTTCCATCGTCGGACTCTAAATCCTCTTTAGTTTCTTCAATGATTGTGAACAGATTATACCTTGGAGACTGCATATTTACCAGTTCTGATTGCTGTTTATTGAGAATCCTTTTCTTCTTGCAGTGAAAATAATAAAGTTGAGCTAAAATCCCAATTAAAATACATCCAAAAAGGAAGCTCAAGCCAATGGCTAATCGATAGAAAGATTTCTGCATCGAACCCAGAACACAAAAGGCCAGATACAGAGAGATGAAATTGACGTATGTGACTTGGACAGAGAAGTGGGACTGACGAATGGGAATTGGAATGACATTTTTGTGTTAAGTTAAGTGTGAAGAAAAAGGTTGAGGAGATGTGTCATTCTTCACATGCGGCTGCCAAGTGCAAACACGACAACACAAACAAAAAAGCACAAGAATATTTTTCTATTGAAGTCATAAGGTTTGAGTTTTAATCATTGGGACACTTTGATTTTCCTTATCTACTTCATTATTCTTTATTTAATTATAATAATGCATCATTTAAATAAACACTAGTCACATAATTGATAAGAAATCTTTTAAAACCCATCGCAATTCATGTGGGTTGGGCGATCCACATTGAGTGTGTGGATTCATTGGGGAGATTGTTTTTAAAAATAAATTAAATTAAATTAAGTTGTTTTCAGTTTTTATTTATATTTTTTGTTCTTAAAATTTATATGTTTATTTTTACCATGATTTTAATAATTTAATATATATTTTAATTAATTTAAATTAACGCATCTTCAATGTACTTTTAATTGTATTCGTAAAATTTTATGTACCTCACACCCTTGTACCCCGCACCCGTGCAACCTAGTAAAGTTGCAATATCCTTCGATAATAAGTTTAATAACTCGGCAAAAATCATTATTTAACAAACGAATCATATTTAATGCAACAAATGATAACACAAACAAAACTTGTTTTTCCCTATCTCTTACATGGACTACGATCTTATTGAACATATCCATTTTGTCATAAAATTATACATTATCTTAATCAGGATTGATTCGAATTTGAATCATATGTATTTATAATGGATTCTATCGTGTGTTTGTTTGAGCATGCTCTTGCAAAGTTTCCCTACTTTCCACAGTAACACAATCTCGTGCAAAACCAACACTCTCTTGGGTATCCTCTTTCGCATATGGAGCAAATGGAGTTCACACTTCCTTAATTCCAGCTATCTTCGTGTCTTATGGTGTTCTAGTTGAGCTCTCTTAACACTAGCATCATCATCAACTAGCTCACCTCTTACCGATAGTGTTGCCGCGTATATGTTATTCAACATTGTGACCTTGATCGAGAAACCAAGCACACACACTTGGAAATAACACTTTGTGGAACTTAAGTATCTTGAGTGATTCTGGTACCTTGACTCTTCGAGTTGGTGCTTGGAAGTGACTCAAGTATGGCATGTCATTTTCCTCTTTTCTTTATGGCACACTTTCTAATTCAATTATTTTTTTGAGCACCGCAACATCCATTATAAGCCTAGTACATAAAACTTACTTAATCTCTTCCCAATAAATGCCTCGAACTCTATGCATCTTCTTCGTACTATTGTGCGCATCCTCTACTAGGAAGTAGGATGCGACCTCCGCTCTAGCGCTCACTCGTGTTCGATGGAGTTTCATAATGCGAGTCATGTCCTATAGCCAGGACTCAGTAATTTCTATGTCTTCCCCATCAAAGTCAAGGATCCAACTCTTTTTCCACTTTATAAATATCCCAATAGTATATTCTGCTCGAAAGCATGTAGCCATAAGCAACATTACCATACGTTTGGGTGAACTTGATCTTTCGGTGCGCCACCATCTGCATACTCGCATTTTCAGCTTAACTTGAAGCTATCATATACTAAGTAAGTCACTACACGACAACCAACATAGAAGTTCTTCTATTCATATACGTTTACCATAAAAACATAATAGACATCACGAGTCATCTTACATTCTTAGTACTCACTCCTGATCATCTACCTACATCCAATCACAAATTTAGATCTTATGTTAACTCGAAAGTCTAAAGCAACATACTTCGGCTTCACTTATCGACAACTTTTTGCAAATCCTTCCATAAGATGACAAATGTTGTTGTATATAAACACTCTCCATGGGCCTTGTCTCTACGTTCCTTAAGCCCGATCAACTCTTTCCTTTTTCCGAGATGCCCTTTTCTTCTTTGCGGCCTATCACCCTTAATTCCATCAGAATTCAGCTCAATCACTCCCCATGATTCATTCACAATTACCCTATCTCTTCCCCTAAATCTGCTCATGATTCCAATCATTCACCCTAGAAGTTCCACTCATCATTTCCACATTCTATTTAAGTGCCAATCAATCATTCTTTTCCCTCATTGTTCTTTATGGCCTACTCTTCACTATGACTTGGCACCTTTTCCGAATTCACCGAATCATGTTCCAATGTCCATACCGTGCCCCCCTCTCGCTCGAGCGGGGTGTGGATAGCTCCATGCATCTGCCTTGCCCAATTTCATTTTTTTACCGATTGCCTAACTTCAATACTCAACTTTCCTTAGTCAAAATTTATGAGGTGTTACACTAACCTTCATGCTCTAATTTTGGGTACGTTTGGAACAACCTTTGACAAATAGTGGTGATATGAAATGATTGTACTGTGCTGCGAGGTGAACTGATCGTGATTTTAAAAAACTGATTTGAAACAGCAGTGTAGTGATCGTGATTTCATAAAATGACTATTTTGTCCTTATTTTTAATTAACTCTTTATCACTTAGAAATTATATTTTATATTGATTATAATAAACTCGTTATTTAAGAAATTACTATAATATAATAAGTTATTGATCAAAAGTATCAAAAAACAAACATTGACAAAAGTGAATCATCTAAATCGACGATCTTCTCCAATCATCGCTAGTGCAATGCGATCACGTATTTCATTCCTAACTCGAATCATGTAGTTATCGTGTACGTGTTCAACATCTACATGTGATGCGTCAATGAGAATTTGTACTTCCATATTCCGATTGTATTCTATCTTTATAAAGTCTGGATCTTTTTAAACAAATTAATATTAATAAATTAATATGGACAAAAATTATATACATGATAAAAATTAATATTAATAAATTAATATAGACAAAAATTATAAACATAATAAAAATTAATATTAATAAATTCATATGGACAAAAATTATAAACATAATAAAAATTCATATTAATAAAAATAATATTGATATTGATAAGAATTTAAATTAATTTTGATAAAAATTAATTATAAACTCTAATTTTAAAGAAATTGTATAATGATCATTAAACAACTACGTTCTGCTCACCACTGCTTCAAACGTATTGACACCCCACCATAGTTTTCAATTGTGAAACGAACGTACTTGTTAAATATGTTTGGTTAAAATGAAAAAAATTGCGACACGTTCACCGCACCGAGCGGTAAACTGCAGTTCCAAACAACACCTTTATCTTAGTCAAAGTTTCTGAAATATTACACAATACCCTCTCTCTCTAATTGCCCATGTTGTTTTCTCTCGCTTCCTTACCACCTCCTACTTCCCAGTCGGGTCCGGTGAATCCGGAATATACAGGGGATTACCTAGTTGTAGGGGTATTCATCCGATAAACACCGAATCAAACCAAATTTCAATTATTGAATACTGAATAAGTCAAAAAATTAGCTATCGAATACCGAACCGAATTTTGTTGGTTCGGTATTTACCGAAATACAGAATTTTCCAAAATGTAATCAAATTAAAAAAAAATTAATAATAATATATTTAATTATATAATTAAATACAAATATTAGTTTTAAATTAAACAAAATGTTAAATTTGGTATTCGACAATTACCGAATACCGATTTTTTTTACCGAATACCGAAATGACCGAAATTTAAAAACCGAATATCGAATCGATTTTATAATTTGGTATCGGTTTGGTAAAAAATTTCGATATACAGTTCAGTATTCAATTTTATCGAATAATGATCATCGGGTCTTTTACCCAAATAACCTACGTTAGGTTACCTATCTTGCTTTTTATTTATCAAAATAGCCTACTTTGTTATTCTTTTACTCCACTAACCCACTTACCAGGAACCCTAAGTTACACACAAGTTACACCCACAAACATTTTTGTTCGCTTCTTAAGTCAGCGCTACAAAGAACCCATCGTACTCCTGCAGTGCAAGTGAGGTTGTGTTCGATCATGTGATTGAGAAGGCGGCGAAACTTGTCCTGTTCGATCTTGACATACACCGCAGAAGGGAATTTCTTGCTCATATTCGTGCTGCATTTTCTTACATCCATAAAGAAATCAACCACCCTCTCCGGGCATGGCGCTATTAGCCAAGCTTTGGTCTTGCCTTAAACATCGACCTCTTTTTCTGGTAAATTTTCTTTGAAACTGAAATTGAAATTCAATTCTTTTGTAGAGACAGAACATTTATGATGGTTGCTATCAATTAGATATTCACTTTTCAAAGTGAGTTTAGTCTACCACATTTTTATTTTATATTTTCCTTACTATTATGTGTAACCACAATTCTAATTATTTACCCCACCCCTCTTCTTATGTCCTTCTAGCCTTGATGAATTGCAGGTGAACCACAATAATGAGCGATCTAAGTAAGAACGAGAGTGAAAACTACCTTACTTATGTGTTGTGTCATTTTGAATTGCAAAACTTAAAAGTTTTTAATTGATTTAGTCAATTCTAAACCCAAAATTTGTTTTTGGAGCAGTTGTTCAATGTTTGAATTTTTTTGGAAGAAATCATTGTCGGTGCTTTTATTTTTATGTCGTATAAATACATGGGTTATGAAGTAAAATTTCTGTATTTGTTTTCCTGCAAGAAGTTATGCTGATCATTTTATCAATATATGTTTAAATATTGATGTTTAGGTATAACATATTGTTGTTTCCGAGCCTCCAGCGAGGCCTTGTCATGAGCAAGGCAGCTAGGTACAGACCAAAATCACTAGCTATGGAGTTTATTACTTGTAGCCTGCTAATCTTCAGGTAAGTAGATTAGTTCAATAAAAAATTAGAAAATATGTTATATTGATCAAAAGTTTTTTTAAATAGGTTATTTGTGTAAAAAACTCTATCAACATCCATATCTAGTTGTATTCCAACGTCCATATCAAGAGTGGTGTGACAACGTCGATTTTATAAAAATACTTTTATTTTGTATTCCAACTTTCATAAATACATTTCTCTTAAATTTATTTACAATTATACATTTATTTCATCTTTATCTATTTTTTTAATTAAAAAATATTCATTTATTAATAAAATCAATATTAAAGGATATTTTAGCGATAACAAAAATTAGATAGGTTCTATGTTAAATGGACACCACCACGGCGCCACGGGGATTCGCGGACTCGGACTCGGGGACTCAGATTTGTTAAAGAGTCCGACTCGTTAATATCAATTATTTTTTTAATTAAAATATAAAATTTTAAAAAGACATTTGTTGTTAATTTGGTTCATAATTAATAATAAATAAAATTATGTTTATCTAATTATATTATACAAAATAATAAATTACTACCACAAATATATATGATAATTAATGTTTAAAATCTGTAAAATGTCAAAATTATTGGTATAAACTATATTATATTCCAATAATACTGATATACAATTAATTTTTTAAACATTAACGAATTATATTAATATATATAAATAAAAACAAATTTAAATAATGACTATTTCAAAATAAATAATAATAAATTTAAATATAAAAAACGGACTCGTGTCCAACAAGTGTCCGAGAAGAGTCGGTGTCCTAGAAGAGTCCAACTCGGATTCGGCTTCCCGGGAGAAGAGTCCGTTTAACATAGGATATGTTATATTATAAAAGAGAAAATGGCAGCTTTGATCCCCAAATTTTGTTGATTTTGGCAAATTTGGTCCCCAAATTTTTTTTTGGCGTATAGAGTCCCCAAACTTCAGTTAATTGGCAATATTCATCCCCATAATTTGTAAAATTTGGCAAATTCAATCCCCAAAGTTCATAATTAGTCCCCAAAGTTTAAAAAATGCAAAACTAGTCCTCATTATTTACGTTTGGTGGCAAAAATAGTCCCCAAATTTGTGAAATTTGGCGAAATTGGTCCCTAAATTATTTAACGGCCGTTAGGGTTTACGTTTTTCAAAACGTTGAGGAACACCGTTGCAAATTTATTTAACGATCGTAATTGTCATATTTCAAATCGTTGAGAATCTCTAACAATGTTGGGGACCTTTTTTGCCAAAACTTTAAAATTATGAGGATCAAATACGCCATTGTTTTTGTTTGGGGACTAACATTGCCGAAATTGATAAACAATGGGGACTAGTTTTGCCAAACCATACAAAAGTCGGGGACCTGTTTTGCCATACTAAAACTTTGGGGTTCAAAATTGCCAAAATTTTAAAACAGTGGAGACTCAATTTGCCATTATGCATAAACAGTGGGGACTCAATTTGTCATTATGCCTAAACAGTGGGGACTATATTTGCGCATCGCCCATTATAAAATTATTTTTTCACTCCACCATCTTAATTAATAATATTATTAACTTAGAGAATTGAGTATATGATGGATACTATTAGATAATATTAAAAGATTTATAATATTGAATCTTGTATTTTTTTCTTTTTATTTCTCGTACAAAATAACATTTCTAATGAAAAAGTGTCTATGATTGAAGGAAAGAAACTTTTATTACAAAATTCAAATAACATTCAAATAAACTATAGTGATTTTATTCACTCAATTAGCATGTTTACACTTTCGTTTTCTATCCATCTCCCTCAATAACGAGAAGTCAGTGATGTACTTGCATGTTGTCTTACTGTGCGCAAAGCTGGGTTATGTACAAGTTTAAAAGGTACCTCATCTGAACAAGATTCTTACAAGTTTAAAACATATAAGATGGGGGCAAATGTTAAATATTCGATGGAAAAATAATTTTGTTATGGTTCCTTTTTAGGGGGTACCAACAGTCGTCTGGTTCGTTAAGAAACGAACTCGGTTTTAATTTATTTGTGGTGAGAAAACGATTGAATGATGTAAATAAGGAAATAGACAAGGCAATTTAGAGTGGAAAACCCTGGGAAATGAGGAAAAACATTTGACTAAGAGCATGAAAAACTCTTTGCCGATTAACTAATCGAACAGTAGTTCATTACAAAATATACAAGAGGCTTATGAAAATAACGAAGAGTAAGAAAGCGATAAGAATTCTGGCAGAGTAACAACATATTCTTATGCGTCCAGAAGGTCCCCCTTATTCCATCGTTAAACCTTGTATTTATAGAGTTGAGACCGTGTGTAATCCACGCCATGTAACTGCCTCTGACAAGTTTGCTGAAGATTATTGTCGCACGATGTAAAACGTGGTTGGGACCGAAGCTTGGTCTGCGTGGCCCGGCCCGAAGCGTGGTAAACGTGTGGAGGCCGGGAGCGTGGGACGCTTGGCTGTAACCGTTTGGACCGAATCGTGAGGTCACTTAACGAACACTCTATATTTCGTTAAGTCCAGCTTCGGTCCTAAAACGTGGAACATCAGGTCAGTTATCTCAAATATGCCAAGCTGAGGACTTCGGGCCACGCGAGTTCGCCTTTTGTTACTTGGGTCAGCCCAATCGTAATTGGGTTTTACCCATTGCAGGGTACACGATTCTAGAATTCTCATCATTAGTCCCTCGGGCTTGGTTGCCATCGTAGAGACGACGCAAGGCCGATCCCACAATGTTGTCTATGTTCGGGAGAATATAGGACCGAGCCCACTTGTAATAAGCTCCCAAAGGACCGATCCTACACTTAGCCAATTTGATATGTGGATTTTGAATTCAAAATATCATAACTTTCATTTTTGTTCAAAATATCATAATGTTCATTTTTGTGTCACTTATATTTAAATATTAACATCCAGACCTGCGCCTTTCTGTATTCTGTTACTCAATAGGCGTGATGAGTGCGTACAAACTGCAATCGCCTATGGTAACCCTACGTGGCAACTTATAATTGGTCAGGAAATTACTATTTAAATCGAGTTTTCTGGTACTGTTCATCCCCATCGTCATTTCGCGAAGAAAAATCATCCACGCCAAGCTCTATGCGTCCTCGTTCTTGCCTACATTTAAACTCCTTCCTACCGATTTTCACTAAGGTAATAGTCATGGCTCCTCGTAGAATGAGATACCCAACTATGTCCGAGTTGGATATCGAAGAACTTATGTCTAGATTTTCGATTCCCGCTCATTACTCCATCTGGAAGGGACGAGAAGATATTCTCTGCTTCCTTCCAGCGGAAATGAACGTTCCGACAAGTGCTATTCCTGTCAGTTATGCCTCTTTGAAGTGTGGGTTACGTTTTCCGTTACACCCGTTCATAGCGGCCGTACTTAAGGAAATCCACTGCCCGACCTTTGCGTTATTTCCGGGTAGCTATGTGTATATAGTGGCATTTATCTTTTATTGTTACAAACAGAAAATGGCCCCGACCTTAGAACACTTCTTTAATTTATTCTTGGTCGGATCCCGAAGAGGTAAGGGTCTATTAGGATGTCGTAGGTTGTATTATATAGCGTTGCGCACCAAAGAATGCGCTATAGTTGATAAGGAAATATCTTTTCACGCGTGAGAGTCTTGTTTTGTGTGGATAACGGTCCATAAGGAGGACATGTTAAACGTGTGACCCTTTATAACCCACCTACGCATAGGTCAGTTGGATCGAACTAGGTTCAACCCTTCCCGTCCGGATATCGCAAACACACTTGCGATGTTTCCTTCCCCCGAAGCACGTCTTAAACGGGTAGAGTTTCTTCGGGAGGTGAAACTTATAGAAATAGAGGTCGCGGGTAGGACCGGAGCCCCAACCCCAAAGGGAATGTTTTCTTGTTCAGATTTATCCGAAGGATCGGGTATGAAGTTAATTTTTATTTCGTCACTCCCTGATCCTTATATACTTATCTTGCAGATTCAACCGCAACGATGCCAAGCTCGAGATTCAAGCGTATGGCTGTCGCTTCGGTTCGTACTTCTGGAGGACAGCAAGGAGCAACCGATAGTGATGTGCCTCCTGAGTCAGCGACAGGGGGTACGCTGATTCCATCGGGGTCGTCCACTGGAGGGAACCCCCAGATCCAGACCACCGATGCAGGTACAATAACCCTGCGCTGCTCAGGGCAGCCCACAATGGGCAAAGGACCCGTACTACGGGTTTTTGGAGTGGTGGAGGAGGTGATAATGACTAGGATTCGCTCTTTGAGCTTATCCAGCCTTTATCAGATCGGAAATTGTTCCCCTATCAATCCTGACATAGTTAATTTGTTGCTTCAGGGAGTCGTTCCCGTGGAGAAAGTTCTCCTCGACCCCAACCTTAAGGCGAACGTCTTCTTGCTACCGGTCCCCTTGGGTAAAGGAAAGAGAATGACCGAAGAAAAAGTCTCGAGGGTTTTAAAATGGTTGAAGAAATGAGGGGATGTTTCGGTCCCTACCAAGGGGATTGTTCTGAGGACACTGCCTCGGGCCCCAAGACCAACTCTGATTGGGGGGTAGCCTTGAGCCTGATGGACAGGCTTTAAAAGGGGAAGAAAATGGCATCCTGGAGGAGTGCATTCATAGAAGATTTCCGCCTCTACGGGGAACAGAACCTAGACAATGTTCAGTCAGACATATATGGGGAAGAAATTATCGAAGGTTTCCTCGACCTCGCAACGAGGGTAAGTTCCCTTGATACTAAGGCCCGAAGGTTTATGTTCCGACCTTAACACTTTATGCAGATGTTGAGGAAAGGCTTCACAACCGTGATCACCGTGGAAAAGGGCCAAGGTGACTAGATTGTGTCTCAAAAAGTCCAAGATCAACTTGACATTGCTAAGAGGCAAATTGACATAAAGCATGACTAGAAATGGAGGAAATGGAGGCCAAACTGCGGGCTAAAGACGATAAAATCAACCAAGTCCAAGCTATGGCCCAAGAGAAGAGGAATAAACTCAACGAACTTCTACTTCGGGCCCAGGAGGAAAAAACGAGCTTGGAGGAGGAACTAGCTCGACCCGCACTTCGACAGAAAGTTCGGTCCAGGAAATGGTCATGGGATTCGCTCGGTCCCTCTGCTATTCGCTTTGGCGGATAACATACATGTGATGTATATTGCTAAGTACCTGGACAACATGCCGGATCAAGTTACGAAACAATTCGGACTTTCCCCTGAGGACGAGAGGTGGAAGATGATCGATCCTCTAGAGAGGGATGTGAATTTTCAAGTAATTCCACCCTTGGAGGAACCCGTTCTGGAGGACGATCCATTCTTCTTTCTTTCTGAAGAAATGGAAAGAACGGTCAACCAGAAGGTGATCGATCACGAGGAAGAGCTGAAGCAGCTCGCAGCCCGGACCGGACCGTAGGAGAAAGGATTGTAGGATAAGGAAGATTGACATGATAGTTAGAACTTACCTGTATTTTTATCCTTGCCTCGTTCCTTATTCTTAATGAAAGTTTCATTTCCTCTCAATTCATTCTTTTTAAAGTCAGAATAAAGTTATTATAACTGATATTTTAAAATAAACAAGTGTGTTTAGTATAAAGGAGTGTGTTTTAAAATAATCAACCACCAAGTGTAAGATCGTGGTTGGCTATAGAGTGCAAACTCATCGGTCCCCGGCCTTACCTTTGGTTTGATTTGATTGATTTCAATTGGATTGATCGTCCTACATTGTGCGTGGATCACTCTTATTCCGTCCTTGGGATCATAATTGAATTGGAAAGGCGTGGCCCGGGTTCATTATGAGTCTCGTAGCAAGCTTCGGTCAAACCCTGGTTCTATTGAAGTCTCATAGATTGTATTGGCCGAGCTCTGGTTTTGCATATATCCCACATTAGGTCCAAAATTGTATTCTGATAGGCTGACTCTCATTTCTTCTTTTGTAGCAAATTTCATAAGTACAAGGACTGTTTCCGAATAGTGAAAGCCGTTGAAGGGGATGTTTAATTCGTAGTGAGTTCTGGGAGAATCGCAATTCATTCTTGGGACTGGGCAAGCACAGGAGTATCTGACTCGTCAGAGCGGTCAGTACAACTTGAGAGCCTCGTGGATAAGTAGATTCGATCACCAATCCAGACTCGTCCAAAAACATTCGACTCCAAAGTCGGACTATCATTTAATTAGAAACAGTTTGTATTATACTTATTTGTGCTCTACTTACGTTTGGAGGAATGTATATTTATTGAGTCAAAACTATTAATCAAAGATTTATAAGAAATACCGTCTTAGATTCACGACGTTCCAAATTCGGAGATTTCATCACCATCCAACCTTTCTATCTTATAAAACCGTTTGCTTCTCTCTCCGCGGTTGTCTTTCTTCTCCAGGTCCTGGCTTTCGAGAACTCGAAACCCTAACTTTTGAATCGCTTTGCGAGATTCAATTAACCGTTAAAACGAAGATGTCTAGTACTGCTTTGGACATGACTCTGGAGGATCGCATTAAAAGCAACAGAAAGCCCGTCGCTCGAGGCCGCGGCCGTGGCGGTTTTGCTCTTGGACCGGCGCGTCGCCAAAATTTCAAACCTGTTAATCGTCCCGCTCCGTACACAGTTTCGATGGTCAGATCTGATTGCTGCTTTCTATGGTTTTGCTGTTCTGGCATTTTATCGTTGGGTTTTTTACTATCGTATAGGCTTCTGAATCAGCTTGGGGTCATCTTATGGTCCCACATATTGAGACTGGGACGAAGTTGTATATCTCCAATTTGGATTACGGCGTAACTAATGAAGATATTAAGGTGCAATTTTCAGGGGTTTCCTTTAAATGTTGATTTGTGAAGTAGCGTTCGGCTTGGAGCCTGGATTCTATCGGATTTTATATTATTGCTGGTTTTTTTATGTATTCTAGTTCCAATATCGTTTCTTTTTTCTAAAAATAGGTTTCATTTGCTTCACCTATGAGATTGTCTACAATTTTTCTCTTTTAATTCAACAAACCTCATCCTATTATTGGTAATATTTTGTGATTCATATTTATGCAACTCAATGGCTGCATTTGATAGTGTTTTCTTTAGGTTTTCTTTTATACTTCAGCTTGGCTACAGTTAAAGAACTTACAAAAATCACTCTATGCTATCTATTACCATGATTGCAAATTCTTCAAGATGATTTAAGAAAAAAACTTATGCTTTCGAAATTTCAGGAATTGTTTGCAGAGGTTGGTGATCTAAAAAGATATTCTATACATTATGATAAACTTGGTCGATCAAAGGTACCGTACAATTCATATTTGAATCTGGTTCTGTTTGTGAGTTTTACGTAGTTTATAAAAATTCCCTTGACCAGGGTACCTCTGAAGTGGTGTTTACACGACGACAAGATGCATTAGCAGCAATCAGAAAGTATAACAATGTTCAGCTTGATGGAAAGCCAATGCAAATAGAGCTTATTGGAACAAACATTTCAACCCCCGACACTGCTACCCCCTCTATGTCTCTGGGTGGTCATACAAATTCCAGTTTCGCTCCTCCAAGGTTGGTATTTTGAATGTGCTAGCCTTGCTTGCTATTTCAGTTGTGTATCACGAGGCACTCTCGAAAGGTGTTAGTTTTGCTCATGAAACAAGTTCATTTGGATGTTCCATGTACTTATTTGTCCTGTTGAAACAGTGGCCTAGCTAGAGATGGTTTTAACGGAGCATTCGGTGGTCGTGGTCGTGGCCGTGGATTTGGCAGGGGCCGTGGACGTGGAAGGGGTCGTGGCGATAAGGTTTCTGCAGATGATCTGGATGCAGATTTGGAGAAGTATCATGCAGATGCAATGCAGACAGTCTAGTAAGTTTGTGAACGTAGAACATCATTTGTTCTTAGCTAAGCAATTGCCTGTTTCATTTGTAGAATTTGAAGTTTTTTTGAAGTTGAACGTCTTAAATTCTTAATTTGAATTGTTGGATGAATCGTATATTTTTCGGTTCGGTTCAAATAGAATGATATTTTAAAATATTTACGGTTCATTGCGGTTTGAGCAACGGTTCGTACCGATTTATTTGAATAGGAAACTTTCATGTTTGACATATCATAGATAACTATAGAATCACTTTTATATAATATAATAATATCTGTATTTTTATTACTTTAAAAGATTGATTCAATGTTTGATTAGCGATTAACATAAATTAGTCATTTCGTTATCCCATCTTACCGCAATTTCCGACGTTTCAAAAAAACTCATTATCTACTTCATCGCATGAATGTTAATACAATGGTAAAATATATAGTATAAATACAATGTGTATAATAATATTTAATACTACCAACATACAAGATACAAATTACCTTTATATTTGCCATAAGAAATTAACTTTATTTCTACATACCGGTGATATGTAGACTCTTTTCTGTATTACATGATGTATTCTATTTTGATATAATTGATTATATATGGATTACTTACTTTTTTTAATTTAATTCTAAAGAATATTTCTCTTATTAATAATGATTATTCAGAGTAATGTGAGAAATATGAATGTTAAAAATTGTAAGGTTTTGGATATGAGATTATAGGGATAGAAAAAAATTGGTTACATAAATACTGATATTAATATTAAGAAAAAAATATAATTTAATTATATATAGAGAAAATAATTTAGGAGGTCTAATAAGCTTAATGTTGGGCGATGCATCACCTTTTGATAGATTAGTTGGTCAATAGTGCAATAATATCTCTTTGAAAATAATGTCTTAATTTGACAGAATCAATTATTAAAGTTAGAACAAACTTTTCCAAATCAGTGTAACAACGTTAAGTACCCTGCAATTTTCTATTAAGGCCAACCAATGCAACACTGACAACTTCTTCCAACACTAGTATTTAAACACAGAGGCTATATTTTTACATCCGATTTTTAGATTTAACCGGAAAGCTTCTGGTTCAGGTAAATCGATACTTAAACTGTAGTTAACCGTAAATATTTTAAAATTTCTTTCTATTTGAACCGAACCGAAAAATCTCTAGTTCACTAAAAACCGGTTCGAATCGGTGGTTCAACCGACGGTTTGAAAACACAGCATAGAGGTAATCTTCTAAATTTTCAAAATAATGTTTACATTCATTGTCACATTTCAATAAATCTAATTTCCTTAGGATTTGGAAGAAATATAGACTTTTATCCGAAGACCTAAAAATAAACCGGTTCAGTGATAGATAATAAACACCATGTCAATCTTTGCATTAATACTAAATTGGTTGAGTGATAATGAACACCATGTCATTTGTTGAATATATTTGATCTTATCATGATTCATTTCAATTTATATCTCTAAAACTATAAAACCAAGAAACTTGACTCCTATCACATTGTAAGCACACATTAGATCATTAAATTTCATTTTGTATTTTCTAGGGTTGACTATTGATCATTTATGTGATATCTATGTTACTAGTTTCTTCCTCAACCACAATAATTTCCTCTTCCACCATCATAATCTCATCTTTAATCTTTGATCTCCTTTTTGCCTCAACTTCTTCCAACTAGGCAAATAGAATGTCTTTGCCTTTTCTCATCAAGATCATAACTCTCAAAGTCCTTATCAACCGACCGTCCACGAACGGGTGTCAGATGGTGAATATTACTTCAGACGACCCATTCTTCCGAATTCGATACACTTCGTCAGACACATAGGAGGCGAGGGATCCAAAGGGGCCCTTCCAGACGAAATCCCACCTTGGGAAGGTTGATTAGATATTTCTTCACATGAGGGCTCCCCTAAGAAATGAGTTCAGCCCCGGATAACAAATCACCTTCAATATTCCTCATTGTATCTTGAAAACTCAAAACATCTTGGAGGACATGTCATACAATCCCGGGGTGTCGGAGTCTCGGTTATAATGACATGGTATATCTTTGTGAGGTAGCCTAGCCTCTCTTTTACCAATCTGAATGTTTGTGAGATACCAAATCCCACATTCACCCAAAGTAGTAATAAATTCATTAATTTTTCCAATCTCCGATATTTGAATTCAAGTAAAACTTGTGCTTATAACAGAGAAATTGAAAAAAATAAGGTTGGTTCTCAAGGGCGTATCTTGAAATGGAAAAGCCATGAAACAATGAAGGCAAATACCATACACGCCACAAGAAAGTTGAGAAATCGATGACGGTGACACAATCTCCGCCGCTCAACAACCGCCACTGTTTCACCTGGTTCCGATACTGTGCTCGCTGCTTCATTCCAATTCACAACAAATTCAGTATCGTTCGTCTCTGTCCCCGTCAAATTTCGCACACTGGATCCACATATCTCGCAAGTTCTGTACATTTACAAATCAATCACTACAATGGACTTATAACATTATCCCTAAATCTAAAAAAACCAATCTTTTTATTAAAATCATTGATGTAAAAAATAGTGATAGCTTACTGGTCTCCCTTAATTTTGAACCAAAGTTCAGCGCACTGTTTATGGGCTGCGGCCAAATCATCTTTACATGAACAACCCAATTCAAAACAATTCCCAGAATCCAGATTAGTTGCATCGATGCTCAGATGACAAATTCTGCAATCTTTGCCCGTTTTAACCCCAGATTCCAGATCCATCATTTCCACAGATGCGTTTGACTTTCTTCCAGTATTTTTCCCCTCATTTTCATACACCGGCGCGATCTCTTTCGCGGCGGAGAGCGGTGGTACGCCGCCATGGCTGTTGGGTGATCCGAGATTAGGGTGATGATGCAAAGTAGGCATTTTTTGACAAGCCCAGATCAAGAATTATCATTCATGTAGAGGAGGAGACAAAATCTTGAAGAGGGAGTCACTCATTTGGCAAGAATCATAACACCACACAAACAAGACAACTGAGATTCCAATTCCTTTAAAGGGAAAAAAGCAAAAAACTTTACTTCAATGCTTTTTAACTCCAATCGTCTGCCAAAAAAGCCGTATTTCTTGTGGCCATAGCAGATTTATTAAGTCTAATCGACAAAAGTAAACCGTTATTGCAAACAAATACAAAATTGTCCATTTGAATTAAATTTCTATCTTTGGTCCCTCTAGTTCCAGAAATTATCATTTCAATCCCTGCCCTGTTATTTTACACTTTCAATGGCCAACAAACAACAATCTCATAACTTTAGTTTGTAGAAACGGCTCTAAACATTTATGGGGGACAATCAAATGTTATAATAGATAACAAAAATGTGGAGCAGAAATTCCAAGTTCAAGAAGCAAATACAAATAAACAACGAAACTCACCCAATCTTGACAAGTATGAGAGGAACTCTCAGGTACTGTGTTGCATATATAAGACCCTTTTAACACCAGAATACTCTTGGAAGATCCAACCTGGCAGAGTAAGAAATCGATCTTAGTTTAGTATGCGAAATTAGAAATCGATTACTCCTATTATGCTTCGATGAACAGATAGGAGAACATCAAACTCATTCAAACAAGAATATTGATAAAAACGCATGTAATTATTCTGCACCTCAGACAACACAAAATCCCTCATATCTACTGCTTATTATCAAAATCGTCCATCCAATTAAAACAAACATATTTCTTGTGCCCCCAAGAAATATGAACCTTTAAGTTGAAAACAGAAATGATTATCATATCAAGATATCTATATGAACATTATTCTATATGATCGATTATAGAAATATTCTTATCAATCATGAAAACAATAACTTTCCTTTGATTGTAATTTACATTTAAAGTAATATTCCAAATTTATTATTTCTTTCTTTATTTAATTAGTTTAGTATCTATTTAAACAATGTAATACTTTATTGAGTGAAATGAATAAGAATCATATTTTTATCTTCCTTCTTATTTCTCTCTATTTTAACATATCAAATCACAAAAAGGGAACGAAACCCCAATTTTTAACTTCCCGTAAATAACTATAACAAAATGACTCTAATGAACTTTATAACAGTAACTATGAAACTTCATACCGTAAATCATTCAACAATAGGTAGCTTGAGGCGGAGAAGCCTGATCGGATCCAAGAGGAAACCATGTAAAGCAGAGTAAAAGGTGTAGAAATAAGGAGGAAGAAACGCTTACAACTTCCAACCCAATTACAATTGTAAAACATATTAGGTACGTTTGTAACCACGTTTGACAAATAACGGTGAATGTGATGACTATGCTGTGAGGTGACTGATTGTGATTTTAAAAATTGTTTTTGAAACAATGGTACAGTGATCGTGATATCATAAAATGATTTTTTTACTCTTATTTTTAAATAATTGTTTATAACTTAAAAATTATATTTAATATTATTTTATGATAAATTCGTTATTTCAAAATTATATTTTAAATTGTTATATATATTTTTATAGTTTGAACAAGTAATTGATACAATATAAGAAGTTATTGATCAAAATTATTTTTTTAAAAAAATAAACTATAATTTATTAAGGGTAAAATTGACATTTGATAGATGCGTTCCGGTGGCCGTTGGGTTAACCCAACTGTGAACTCACCGCTGTTTTCTGCGGTCACACGAACGCAGTTATTAATGATATTTGCAACTACGGTACGTTCACAGCACCGGACGATGGACTGGGTTTCCAAACATCACCATTAAAGGATAATCCCGTAATATGATAATTACATTTAAATAAATAAAAAACAAAATCATTTAAAATTATAATATTTTAAAGTAGGTAAAACCCGACTTCCAATTTTTTAAAATAGTAAGACTATCACCTCAAAATTTAAGAATCATATATTTGGACCCAAAAATCGTTTATATTTAACCTTAATACTCGTTAATATTTTAAATGTCTATATAGTTTATATTTAATCCATTAATTTTGAAAATATGTAGTAATGATTATATATCCAAAATTTGAAAAATTTAAAAATAATGCATAAATTGTCAAAATCACTCATACGAAAAAAAACAAAAACCTTGAGGTTCATTCTTGAACGATTTTGAAACTCGAGATTTTTCATATAATTTATAAACTTTGAATGAATCATATTTATAGCCAACTGTCATAACTTTCTCAAAATTAAAAGCATCCAATTTAATCTATTATAAAAAAATATTGATATTTCTATATTTTAGAAATTCTCAAAGTAAACTAAACATATTTCAAGATAAAACTGATATTTCTATATCAACTAACAAAACCTGCATTCATTCCATTCCTTCGTCTTCACAGAATATTTCATATCAACTCCTCCACAAAAACAGTTGATTTTTTCTAAACCATAAACCAGAAAAACAACCTCTAAATTATCCTTTCAATTTGTGTTCTCTCTGCCAAACAAACAATGCCGACAATGTGTTAATCAAATCAGTTAATATCAAGTATTTGTTGAGAAATTTGATGTGATTCTACAGACAAATATTAACTTGTTTTCCCAGCGTCAACACAATCTCATAATGTTCTGTATAAACAAAACTTCACTGATATCTAAGTAACAACTAACCATTTTCTTCTTAACATCTACGTTTACACATAAACTTGTTAGTAGAAGAAATGTACCTTTCGGGGTTCCGTCGTCCTGTTAATAGCAATGGATGTAACTTTCTGCCTTCAGGGGTATGAGTATATTTCGTTTTTTACTTTGTGTAATCTGTAAGAAAACTCACCTAACCAAATAAAATGACATCTCATCGATCCCTTGATAATAGTTAATGATCATAACTTTCACTATTTTATGAGACTCTGAAGCAGAGGATATACTAACCATTATGATAATGAGACTCTGCATTCTTGCTTTTGCAGTGGCTGCTTTGATCTGGTGTCCTTCCCCGGTCGAGTCCGTTGTTCGTCACTACACATTCAATGTTGGGATACTTTGTGACCTGTTTACATCACAACAAAGAGAATTTTTTGTTGATCAGAATGTTTGTTGTTGCTTTACAGGTAGTGAGGAAGAACTTAACAAAGCTATGTGCAACCAAGTCGACGATCACAATAAACGGCAAGTTTCCAGGGCCAACTCTTTATGCCAGGGAAGATGATACTGTGATTGTGAGAGTTTTCAATCATATAACGGACAACGTAACGATACACTGGTCGAACACAAACAGTAACCTCTATACTTGATTGACTTAACCATAAACTGATTGTCTTTCTTAATCTTGATCTAAATTCAGGCATGGAGTAAGGCAGATTCGTACGGGTTGGTCCGATGGACCGGCTTATATAACACAATGTCCGATTCAGTCGGGGCAGAGCTATATTTATAATTTCACACTCACAGGGCAGAGAGGAACACTTTTGTACCATTCACATATTAACTGGCAAAGAGCAACTGTACATGGTGCCATTGTAATTTTGCCCAAACTTGGAGAACTATATCCTTTTCCAAAGCCTGATAAAGAGGAAATTATCATACTAGGTTGTTAATCAGTAATGTCATGTCTCTTATTAACACTTCCCTTGTTCTGGTTCATGATTTTTTCATCGTAATGAAAACAGCCGAATGGTGGAAGTCGGATGTCGAAACAATTATCAACTCGGCTATGCTGCTAGGTCTACCTCCGAATGTTTCGGATGCACACACGATAAATGGAAGTCCGGGACCAACCACAAATTGCTCTTCTCAAGGTATGTATAAGAATTAGACCACACCAGTTCTAGCAATATAACAAGATGATAATATCATTTTGCAGGCTATACTTTGCACGTAGAGAGTGGCAAGGTGTACCTTCTTCGGATAATAAACGCAGCATTAAACGAGGAGCTTTTCTTCAAAATAGCAGGCCACAAACTAACAGTAGTTGATGTGGATGCAAGATATACCAAGCCTTTTAAAACAGACACAATATTCATAGGACCTGGACAAACTACAAATGCCCTTCTCACTGCAGATCAAGAGATTGGAAAGTATCTAATCGCTATATCTCCGTTTATGGATACCATAGTGCAGACCGACAACCAACGAGCAACGGCATTTCTACGGTATAATGGCACTGTAGCTTTCTCAGCAACTTCCCTAACGGCTATGCCCTTAAGAAATGATACCCCATTGACATCTACATTCATGGACTCTCTCAGAAGCATTAATTCAAACAGGTACCCTACAAATGTACCCAAAAAAATCGACCATTCTCTTCTCTTCGCCATTGGTATTGGCGTGAACCCATGTGCATCTTGCAACAACGGGAGCCGCTTAGTGGCTGATATCAACAACGTCAGTTTCGTAATGCCACAGAGAGCTCTTCTTCAATCTCACTATTTCAACATAAGCGGAGTTTACACTACTGATTTCCCTGCAAACCCCCCATTACCATACAACTATACCGGTAACCCACCGGCCAATATGCAGACCAATAACGGCACCAAGCTATACAAATTGGGTTACAACTCCACAGTCCAGATAGTGTTTCAGGGTACATCGATAATAGCACCAGAAAGCCATCCCACTCATTTACATGGATTCGATTTCTACGTAGTTGGAAAAGGATTAGGCAATTACAACCCAAACAAAGATCCCAACAATTTCAATCTCATTGATCCCGTGGAGAGAAACACCATAAGCGTGCCTACAAGCGGCTGGGTTGCAATAAGATTCAAAGCCGATAACCCAGGTACAATTTCTTAATACTGAAATCAAAATAGCATATCATCATTGTCTTGATGCAATTGCAGGAATTTGGTTCTTACATTGCCATTTGGAAGTGCACACAACATGGGGTCTGAAAATGGCGTTTTTGGTTGAAAATGGGAAAGGACCTAATGAATCAATTCCTCCTCCTCCAAGTGATCTCCCGCAATGCTGATGGCCAAGGAGCTTTGAATTTCTGCGCAATGAAGAAGCTCAATCAAAAGCTAATTCATTGCGTGTTACAGGAAAATGTTTGGAAATTATTTGTGAAACAGGAAAATGTTTGGAAATTAGATCAAATAAGTCATCTTATATTATTGGATTTTTAAACATATTTTAATATTTATCTATTTTTAAAAAAACATATAAAACAAAATATTGTATCCCATGGTATTATATTATGTATTTCGTAGATAACTTAAACAAATAACAATTATTTGAATTATTTTAATATAATAATTAATATATATTAATCTCGCTAATATAGATCAATATGAAAACATTAATTATTTATTTTTCATACCAATTTAAACAAATACGTACAACACCACATGTGCCGTATGACATATCCAACTTAAAGAATATCCACAACGAGTTTGTTTTGTTCTACAATCATACTAATTATATAATGCGATGCAATCTATTTTTTATATGCCAACTAAAATATTTTATCAATTACGATCATCATATTTTTTCACTTGATCATTATTTTTCTTCGATGAAATCATCTATGAAAATAGCAAGTTTTAAATTATCGTGTTGTTTTAACTGTTAGATTGTCCTACTGTTATTTTGTTATACTTAAATCAAACAAACTTTATATATAGAAAATAAGTTTAAAATCTATTATAAATTATATTACCTAATTATAAAATATGCATATAATCAGAAACAGAATTCCCAAATATTTGAAAAAGATTTGAATTCTCAACAGAATATATATATATTTCCCACTCACAAAATCCAATCGAATCTTCATCCTCCTTTTCCTCCTCCAACAACTCAAAACCCTAACTTCACAGCCACACCAGAACGACGACTATGGGATCATTCTACAAGCGTCAAAAATCCGATGATTACGTCGCAATTGTCCGCATCCTCCGAGTCGTCGATTTTTCTACTCCGGCGATCAAAATCCTGCCAGAATTCTACCGAATTTTCGTATCCACGAGATCGCAGAACAGCGATACGAATTACGTAAATCTGAAAACCTGGTCAAATGACTGGGAATTCCTGCATGTATTCCCAATCGAGATCGCGGAAGACCAAAAGGATTCATTACACATTGATCTATGTAAAAGAATGCTTAATTCAGACCCAGGGCCATCGAACAAGATGATATTCATCGGAAGCACGAGAATTGACCTGAAGAATGATTACGGCATGTTTAGAGGCGTCGTTGATTTGTTGAAACCTAAGGGTTTAGATTTGATTAAGGCTGGATATATGCATTTGGGAGTTGAAATTGGAGAGAGATCGTTCATGCAGCGTAAGTATCCATTCCAATTTCAACAAACAATTTATGGTTAAGTCATCTTGTTCGCTCTTTTTCTTTTTAGGGAAATTTCCTTTTCCTTGTGTTCTTTAGAGTAAGATTCGGTAGTGGAAAGCAGATTCTTTGTTGGATTTTGAGATTGCTTTGTTATTTTTAAAAACGATAGGTTTTTACTCAAAATATATTTAGGGTTTAGTATTTATGGTTTACATTATTTTTATATTTGGAAAATAATGGACAATATACAAATTTGATCCCCAAAGTTTCGAATTTGGGTAAATTTGATCCCCAAACTTTGTACATTTTAGCAAAACTAGTACCCGATGTTTTAAAATGGCAAAATCAGTCAGCAAACTATTTTTTTTGGCAAAACCAATCCTAAAGTTTTGTGTGTGTGTCATAATTGGTCCTCAAACTAATATTACATAAATTTGGTCCTCAAAGTTCGTGATTTTGGCAAATTTAGTCCATAACGGTGTTAATTGTCCCCAAATTTTGCAAAACGTGACATATTTAGTCCCAAAACTTTTGAATGGCTAATTTGGTCTTCAAAATTTACATAATTCGACAGATTTGGTCCCCAACAAAATAAAATGGTATTTTTGAAAACCGATATATTTGTATATGATTTTCACGATAACAAAATTGATGAAAGTATATATGGATACGTATGAAAATTGATTTTTGAACACGAACGATACGAAATTTATGTTTTAGAAATTGACTTTTTCGGGAAGACTGCGAGTTATATTCGATTTGTAATTTTTGACCGAACATAATAAAACGATACCCATTTGTATTCCGAATATCAACACTTAAATTTTAATAATGTTCGATGAGATATATTTTTCGAAGTTCGATATAATTGTTTCCTGAAATTTATTTTGACAATTTATATTTTGACGAAGACTTTTCAATATCGTTCAAAATATCGGTTCCGCCCCATTTTTTCCGTAACGGGCGGTATACTTGTTCAAAATTCTGTTCCAATCCGATCTGAATTTTTTTTTAAAAAATAAAATTTGTTGGTTGGGTCCATAATAATTTTTTTTAAAAAAATAAATAAAATTTCAAATTTTTTTTATTTTAATTTTTAAAATAATAATTTTTTTAAAAAAATAATTAAATATTTTGGGTCAGACCCAGAAACCCGGTTTCGACCCTAACGGTAAAACTAACGCCATTAAATTAATTGGGAATCAATTTTGCCAAATTTTTGAAACTTCAGAGATTAGATTTGTTATTAGGTGTAAACTTTGGGGACTGGTATTACCAATATCAAAGTTTGATTATCGATTTTGCCAAAATATTAAATTTTGGAGACCCAATTTGCCAAATTAACAAAACTTCGAAACCAAATTTTCCAAAACGTGAAACTTTGAAGACTAAATTTGCCGTTCAAAACTTTGGGGATCAAATTTGTCATTTCGTGTAAACTTTGGGAACCGAAGGCGCCATCTTCTCGAAAATAATAATAACCATATTCCGGTCAAATAGTTACTCTATTTGATCCGTGGATTGAATCAATCAAGTTTTATGAAAAAAATAATTGATGTTGCAATAAGTGATTCCTCGTATACATTAGATATTTTAATATTAATAAATATTAAAAAAGAGTATTATAAATATGTTATGATGCTTATTAGTAAATAATGAAACATAACTCAAAATCAAAAAAATTAAATCTAATACAAGAGAATCAGAGACATTCATAATATAAATTAGATAGACCCAAATTTTACATATATTTAATGAATATATAAAATTAATAATAGTAGTTGAACAATTAATTAAATAAAATTAAGTAATATATTATAAATCTCATATTAAGTGTCGAGATCAGTATTGGTATCGATCGGTCACACTTGGATAACAATCGTCAATGTGGTCGATCGGGGCACACATGGAAGACGGGATGGTCGGTATTGGTACCGATCGGTTTAGGACCGAAGTATGCAATACTGAATCTGACAAAGGGACCGAAGCATGTGATCCGAAGATATGAAATGGAGTCAATCGGTTGAGGACCGAAATGAGATATGGTAGGGCTCACTGGTCAAAGATATCGGCAGTTATGGAAAGAGATATTGAAGAAAATAATATAATATCAAATATATATATATATACGCATATATATGATTTGATTATAGATAATCATATATGGAGATATGATCAAATATTATGAATATTTGTTTGTTACCTTAATATATCAATCACCTCATCTATATAAAGGGGTCTTAGAGTTCTGTACTTCAGTACTATTATATTTCGAGTTTTCCTCTTCGTATGTGTTACAATCTTCTCAAGTGATAGTGAATTTGACCGTTTCCGCCGGTCACACAGTTTTCCCATTCCGGGTTTCCACGTTAATTTCTTTTGTCATTGTTTTTCTCTATACTTGAATTTTCAAGTTCTACTTAACCTATCGAAGGTGTTCGCACACATGTTTTATCCACAATATCTCATTATTTCTAAATATCATGTTGATCACTCTAAATTAATTTCTTTCTTATTTCGTATTCATAAATACATTTTTTTCTGAACGAACAACATTTTTCATAAATACAAATGCACGACAATTTAAGGGGTGTCTAAAAATATAGAAAATTGAAGCATTCCAATTCCAATAACATCATCAAACTTGGGTCGGTCCCAAAAACAACTAGTTCCATTCCTAGAGAGAAATATGAATGATTTGTGTGGAAACTAATTTAGATCAACTTCATCAATACCAACAACATATAAAATCGCTGTAAACATTTTGGTGATTTTAGCTACCAGCAGCAGCAGGCACGGCAATTGGTTTTGCATCTTCTGCCTTTTCATGTTCTTTGTTAAGCATCTGAAAAATCAGTCCCATCAAATGTAACAACAGGGATTGGATTCTCTCATGGGAAAACTTACCTTGTTGTTAATCAAATTATGGAGTGCGATCACACTTCTAATGAGTGACGAAAGATATATAACAAGCATCATATCGTTCGTCTTAACTGCGAAAAAGAACAATCCATTATAATGAAACCAATATCTTTAAAAAATAGAAGAGACTAGCCAAATGCCTGCAAAAGCTTTCACAAGTTCAGACACGTTCAAATTGGGCAGCAAGTTAAATACATCCTGCAAAAATTTGAAAAAACTTTTCGAGTCAGAGTCAGAGTCAGTTTTTAAAGGTTAACGTATATGCTAGTTGCATTTTCAGTGCAACTAATGATTGTATACCTGGAGATGGTAGAGTATTTCATGATTTAAGGGAAGCTTTCCATCAATGACCAAATCAAGATAACTTCTAATCTCTTTTAACCTTGCATCTAATCCCTTCAAGGCAGCAAGTTTTCCAGTTACCTGCAGAGGCTTCCTTGAACTGAATATTCTTCTACATTTTTGTCAGACTTGGAAAAAGATAAAAAAACACAAACCTCTGTCGCCAAAGTGCTGATAGTCGTATCCTTCACATCTCTCAGCAAGTGTTCCACCCCTATAAAATGGAGAATAAATTGGAACATAAACAGTTTCTTCAGATTTGGGAGGATAGAAACCAACAAAGAAGCCAGATAGAATGAACTCCAAAAACATAAGAAGATACCGATTTCTTCAACTTCATGAGCGGCTATCTCAGAGGGTGCATGGACAAATATCTTTTGGCTTTTCTGAGTAGCATTCTGCAAAATCAGCCTCAAGGTTCAATAGAATAATTAACAAGAAATTGTTCAAAAGGCTCACGATCTTAGAGTTTTAGGCTGGTTCATGAAAATAAGCATGACTTGAAGATACCTCCTTAACTTCCTCAACAGCATAATAAGCTTTGGTGGGTATTCCCAACTCCTTTGGTTGAACATCAATAATCACTAGTACAGGAGTTGTTACATAGCTGAAATGAAATAAGACAAGGAGTGTTACCTACAGTTCGTGTTCAGAAAATAAGTCATTATAGTAGGAATGAAAAAACACAAAAAAGAAGTGGAAGCAAAATGATGAGCAAGATATCTTTAAACAAGTAAAAGAGCAACTGCAACAGCAGTTGGTATAAGATATATATGCTAGAAACAGAACAAAATCTTACTCATTAAACAGCCCATGAATGTTTAAATCATTCTCCCTCAGTTTCGGACCAGTGCTATACCAACCAACAACATGTTCCTTGGCTGAAGAAGATAATAAACGAGATCAACATGTAAACTAAGTCCCGTGGAAAGAACCATTAGATGGAATCTACAGAAGAACTACGCACCATTTATTCTTCTGAACATTGCAAACATCGACTCATGATAATTATGGTCAAGGAAAAAGATGCTTGGGTCCCTATCATCCTCCTCAAAAGGCACTATTCACAAAAATAAGGACAAGCATAATAAGAGCCACCAATTGAAACAATACACGAAGGAAAGCACTTTATGTAAATTATGTTGCCAAGATACGAATACTTCCAATCGCCGTTTTAGCAATATCATTTTAGTACACTGAAAAAAACATAACAAATTTAACTTAGATGGGTTTCCATCTTTCATAATTTCACATAAAAACGATCCACAGTAAATTAGGAGAATAAAATCCAAATTCCAAATTCCAAGTTTCATAGCCAAGCCATTTTATTTTGAATTGTATAACTATCAGATGCTGATACGTTCCCATTCCCCCGAAAGTTCAAAAAATGGTAATCATAATGAAGAGTCCACGGACAATCCTTTTAAAATTCAAAAACTGGAAAGCAAAATAAAAAAAGGAAGCAACAATTAAGTACCGAAATTAACATTAAACAATTTACCAGCTTGTTAATCAACAGTAGAAACTGACAGATCTGAAAGTAAATACTAACCAGCATAGCTGTTAGTGACATCCACAGTGCCTCGAGACGAAGTTCCTAGAAGAACCCCAACCACGCGCTTCCTTGTATCACGCGCCACCCTATTATAATGGTCGACGATGCTCAGCAGCACCAGAGGATGCACCACTACCTTCTCTACAGGCCGCGAAGATATCTGCTGAGATTTTATCACATCCATTCTCCGTTTACGATTCAATCCTTCTGTTTCCTTCCTCCTCTCAAGGGTACACCAGCGATTAGTTCTTCGGTTTCTTCATGACTATGAGGGAAAAAAACATTTTATTCACATTCCTTCCGAAACCCAATCTATTGGGCTTTCGATTTGTAATCATTACATGGACCCGACCCATGATTTGGGCCTCACCATTATTTTAATAAATCAATTAATATTATAAATATATCATCGAACATCTGGGAATCCATTTTTTTAAAATTTACTAGTGTTTTGCATAAATTTAGATTATACCTTATACAATGATATTTTATTTTAAAAATAAACACATACCATTATTACCCAATTTAAATTCTCATTATCCATTAAGCATTTTAATATTTTACACTAAAATTTAAAAATATTTAAGGTGTGTTGTACAAATATTGAATGACTTTTTTTCGAATGAGAAGAAAAATTAATTTCAGAAAAAGAATGTATAATGAGATGACTCTTCTTTGTAGTTTTTTATCTAATAAAGAAAATAAAAAACAAAATTATGTTATGTAGAGAGAATTTTCAGTTTCTTAATGTTGTGGTTCCTTTTAAAGGGGTACCAACAGTCACCAGATTTTGAAAATTGGTTTTATTTGTTGTTTGTGGAGACAACTTGAAATAAGAAAATGGAAAGAACGCAGGCGATTTTAGCGTGGAAAAACTCCTTAAGAAAGGAGAAAAAAACCACGTTGCCGAGAGGAGAACCTCCACGGCAAATTCATTAATAAATCAATGAAATATACAAAAGAAATAAGAGCAGCGGAAATGAAATTACAGCGGCTAGGGTTCTTCGAAATTGGCCTTCCTGTTTAGCTTATCTTTTAGCTCTGCATTTATAGAGGGAAAAACACGTGTGACCCACATCCTGAAACCACCTCTGACAATGTGTTTCCCCATGCTGGAAAGTGTAGCTGAGCCTGAAGTATGGAATGCATGCTGATGGGCCTACATGCAGTCTGTCAGTGCCTTTGTAGTCTGCTGGGACCTACGCAGTCTGTCGGGACCGATCGGTCTGCTTGGCCCTAAGCAAATTGCTGGGACCGATCGGTCTGCTTGACTCTAAGCAGTCTGTTGAACCGATCGGTCTGCTGGTCCTAAGCGAACTGCCGGGACCTATCGGTCTGCTTGGCCCTAAGCAGTCTGCCGGACCGATCGGTCTGCTGGCCCTAAGCAAACTGCCGGGACCGATCGGTGTGCTGCCCCTAAGCAAACTGCCGGGACCGATCGGTATGCTGCCCCTAAGCAAACTGTCGGGACCGATCGCCCTATACTGTTTGTTTGGACCGATCACCCTAAGCTGTTTTCCGGGACAGATCGGTCTGTTTGATAATTTCAGCTGTCGAATTCTCGATTGGCTTGATCACCTTCATTCTTGCTTAGGACTCCTCGTTGGTACCGGGTTTAATGGTTCTCAACAAGAACACATCCTTGGTACCCGGTTTAAAGGTTGTCAACACTTAATAATAAAAAATGACATTTAACCCTAATAGCTGAATGATAGTTTAAATTTCACTTGCAATCATATTCTTAATTTATAAAAAAAACGAATATCAACCATATTACAATTAAACTAACTTCTTGAAACACATATTTGATTTAAGTAATATTATTTTTTGATACTGTGACCTCCCCGATGAGAACGACACAAATTGTTCCATATATCACCCCGTAGTGTCTCAATTGTAACATCCGGTGTTTCTCGTTATTCATATTCATTGATTTCTACACCATCTTCAATATCATTTTTATGATTATACTCATTTAGGTAAGATATATCATCTGAAGTATCAATGTGACAAAGAAAGTTGTGCATTGCCATCACCGTGGAAACTAGGGTTACTTGATGTTGAAATTTCATGCTTGGATGTTATTTACCAAATAAAATCGTTTTTACACCCTCAATGTTCTTAAAATGACATACCATAGACAAGAATAAGTATTGTTGAATCATTCTTTTGACTATAATAGTCGGATATTCACTCAAAATCAGGAAGATGATATATTTCATAGTGATATGCAGCCATATAACCCATAGTATTGGAAATTCTAGCATAAAAATGAAGTGATTTCATAAGTAAATTAAGACATTGATAGCAATTATAATGATACTATTATTTCAATTATTGAAAATAAAATGTGTATTAATCATGTGAAACAATTTGTTTTAAAGTTTGGGATGCCATTCATTTTCTCTAAATAATTCTTTTGAATTTGACATTTTTTGAGTTTTTTAATGAATATTTTAAAATAAAAAAAACTTATACTCGACCAATAAATTTTACCGAATCAAATGAACGGGATCACGAACCTAATGTTATACTTCTATTTTAGTTTTTTAACAAATAAATCCGGAATACACCGGCCCACTAAAAACATTTATTGGGCCAAACACTTTTGGGTCCAGTATCTAAGCTATATAAACACAGTGATGCTCATTTCTCAGGCATAGCGTTATTTCGTTTCCATCTAATCTTAAAACTGAAGCTTTAGGTTAAAGTGACGGCCGCCGCTGTCCGCCTTGACATAGCAGTTACCGCTTTGTCTTGGCCCTTATTTTCGTGTACCTTCAATTTTCTCTCTACGTCGGTATTGTTTGTTGTTCTGCACAAATGGCTCCAAAGCTTTCCAAATCGGACAAGAAGATCGCCTATGATAAGAAGCTCTGTCAGTTGCTCGATGAGTATACTCAGGTTCTGGTGGCGATTGCCGATAACGTAGGGTCAAATCAGCTACAGAGTATTAGGGCTGGGTTGCGTGGGGATTCTGTGGTTCTCATGGGAAAGAACACAATGATTAAGAGGAGTGTTAGGATTCACTCTGAAAAAACGGGAAATACTGCGATTCTGAACCTCATTCCTTTACTTGTTGTGAGTTATTCTAATTTCGTTTAAGATTATTTTTAAGGTATTTATGTTGTGATGTCCATTTGGTTGACGTTTCCTTCAGTTTAGGCACACGCATTTGGCTTTCTTTTTTTTTTTGGAATTTTAGTCTTTAAGGCATTATATGTTTAAAAGTAAAGTCTTGATCTGCTGCATTTTTTTATTTAGATTTTCGTTTATTGTTTATCTTTACAGGGAAATGTTGGGTTGATATTCACCAAGGGCGACTTGAAAGAAGTCAGTGAAGAGATTGAAAAGTACAAGGTGATGAAGTGTTTGGTTTTACTTTCCATTACAATTTTTCTCCGAAATTTAGTAATCATTTCTTAAGAAATAGATCTGTACGAATTTAGAGAATATGTTATGCTTCTATAAAAAGAACTAGGAATGCTTGAAATGGATAACCCTTTATTCATTGTTGTGAGTTTATTTTGTATGTATGTTTTATTATAGGTTGGGGCTCCTGCTCGTGTTGGCCTAGTCCCACCTAGCCAAGTCGCACCTATTGATGTGGTTGTCCCTCCTGGGAACACTGGTCTGGATCCATCCCAAACATCCTTTTTCCAGGTTATGATATGTTGAATATTTACCACTTTATCTTCTGTTTTCTGTCTTGTTTGTTTGTTGTCTAATGGTTATATTTCGTGTAGGTTCTGAACATCCCCACTAAGATTAACAAGGGTACTGTCGAAATTATCACACCAGTTGAACTTATCAAAAAGGGTGATAAAGTTGGATCCTCAGAAGCCGCGCTTCTTGCAAAACTTGGGATCAGACCCTTCTCATATGGTCTTGTAGTGATCTCTGTTTATGATAATGGCTCTGTTTTCAGCCCAGAGGTTTTGGACTTGACTGAAGATGACCTTATTGAGAAGTTTGCCTCTGGAGTTTCCATGGTCACTGCATTCTCCCTCGCCATCTCATACCCTACCCTTGCAGCTGCACCTCACATGTTCATCAATGCTTACAAGAATGTATTGGCTATTGCTGTTGAAACCGAGTACTCCTTCCCTGAAGCTGATAAAGTTAAAGAGTATCTCGCGGTATGCTCCCTGTTCTAATACATTCCCATGTTATCAAGATCACCATCCTTTATCTAAATAATATCACCTCATTTCAATTGTTCAGGATCCAAGCAAGTTTGCTGTCGCTTCTGCTGCTCCTGTTGCAGCAGCTGATGCTGGTTCTACCCCTGCTCCAGCTGCTGAAGAGGAGAAGAAAGATGAGCCAGCTGAGGAGTCCGACGATGATATGGGTTTCAGTCTTTTTGACTAAGTCTGAGGCTTTGCTACATTTTTTTTTTCTTTTAGACTTTCTGCATCTGCATTTGCCTTTATTATTCATAATTTTTTTACATCATCATATGAAGAAATGGTTGTCATACAACAATTTTTCTAGGTTATAGTATAATATAACAACTTTATATTATCAATTTTTGTCAAGATTAGCTTATCAAATAATTAGGCTATTTTATCCATCTTTTTTTACATTTATTTTGTATAAATTTATAGTTAAAAAAATTTAACAAATAACATATTACATTTCAAACAACCATAGATATCAACTTAACAACCATAATCATGTGTTATAGATCAATAAATTATATACAGTAACATTTCATTTTGTCATTATTATTATTATTTGTATAATAAACATATAAACAAATATTATTTGACTTTATATTTTAAAATATTATTTAGATGATAATAAATATTATTATAATTATTTGATATTTTTGGTATCATTTTTTCATAAAATTATTTATTATAATGACAATGAACATATAGAATCTTTGAATCTTTAATTTTTTGCATATAAAATACAAAGATGTATGAGGTTTTTGAAATTGGTAGATATCATCCCCAAGATACCCTTCAATGTGATAATTGAGAATATCTTAGTATTATATGCAATCACTTCAAATCAAGCGATAACAAATATAAACATAGATTAAAATTACATGTAGCGAGAATGTTTTGTGTCGGTATACTTTCTCAACCAATGAAATGGGTCTGATCATGTTTAAGTAAAGACGCATGAATATGTGTTCTGTCTATAGCTCTAACGAAAATTTTGAAGTACGAATAATATTTTAAGTTCGATGATAGATGTGGATATATCTGGTTGTAATTTTGTGAATTTGTTACCACATAGTGGCTATTCTTGTGCATGCATTTAGGACATTATGAAATGATGTTCTTATTGCATTAGCTTCTCATTGAAAAAAATATTGTAATTATCAGTTTCTCATTCTTGTTCCTACCATCTTAAGAAAAATGGTGACTTCCTCTTCAATAGAGATATATTTCCAACTCGTCAATTCATATTCTTTGACCAAAACATCACAGAATTGAAGCAATGTTTCAATCTGCATATGCAAGTCTCTATATGTTATACTATCATGACCATTCAACGTCAATAGTAGTAATGACCACCCACTTAAATTGCGATCATAGATAGACTCTTTTACCAGGTAACGTTCATGGTACGTCGCAACTATTGAAACATAGTGTTGTCTGTCTGAGGTGCTCGGCTAGTTCATATGTCTCAAACTCGTTCTCTTCAGTTGAGATGTAGCTAGTAGGCATGAGTGGTGAGCCATAGATATTCTTTGATGATGATGAATATACTATTGAGGATTAGAACATATGTGATGTCTAATGTCTAACTAGTGTTAAATATATAAGATTTGTGCTTTTTCGTATCTAGATATGTGCTTCTTTGGCTTATGAAGTGTGTAACTATATATATGCCAGAAGACGCTTGGATGGTGGAGATTTGTGGTTGGGTTTTGACAAGGTTAAGGTCCATTTATCATTAATTGTATCTCAAATATTGTTTAATTATATTACACAATTTATGTATATAAAGATATTTTTAATTTACATCCTAATATGTGTTCCCTTTATTACTCACTTGGTAAATGTAATCTCAATTATTATTGGATAATTGTATGCTTTGAAGAATAAAATCACATAACTAGAGATAAATTCATAATGATCCTCGTACAAACAAAACACAACAATAAAAAATCAGTAGTGTGTTAGTTAAGATACACCACAAAACCAAACATCCATACCATGATTTTGTCAAGCCATGAGATGTTGAAAAAACTAGAAGTGTGTCATTCTAATAACAATATGATACATGCATAAACATTGTATATCACTAAACACATGATTTACAAATTGCATAATGACATGTCCTATTAATTCGTATACCGTATAGTTTGTTGGAGAGGTGACATCTGAATCGAACATTGACATTGAACGATAAGTAGAAACAAGAGAAGATGAGTGTTGACCTTGTTGATCTCTATAAGGAAACTCAATTCATTTCAAGCGATCCTTATTAGGTTTCATCCTTAGAGATATTTCTCTATTCACATATATCGTAAATAATATGGTCGCAAAGCAATACAAATGATCTAATTCCTCTAATTCTGAAATGTGCTATAAGATTTCCATACATCTTTGTATGCACTAAATAAATCATTCTTGTAGCATTACCAAAAAGTGCGAAACATATTGGTTGTAAATGAATTTTTAAAACCAAGAAGAATTCAAGAGATAGTGTGGAAAGATTCAAAATTTATCTTATAGTAAATGATTTCACACATAAATAAGACATTGACTATAAAGAGACTTTCTAACAGGTTTGACAATACTACAAAACTCTGAAAATTTTTTTAAAAAATATTATTTTATGTAGGACTACATAAAATTTTATTGATTTTAGAGTTAACGATACTACAAAACTCTGAAAACTCAATTCAAAAGAAATATGCTCCCACAATTGCAAACCCAAACAAATCAGTTTGCAAGAAATGGAAAATCGCAAAAATCTAAGATCATAAAATTCTAAACCATTGGATATCATCACCTTGATGGAGATTTTGATTCATGCGGTCATATTTAGATAGTGCAAGGAAAATGGTACTTACAGAAGAATAAGTAAAAAACCAAAATGTTAAGGGTATATTGGTACTTAGTCATATTGGTACTAACTCCTACCAGAATATCACATAAAATTATCAATACCGTTTATTTTTTACCCCTAATACTGTAACATCTAATTGACAAACTTAAATTTAAGTTTTGGTTGTTATACTCTTATTTATTTTTTTGAAAATAAATGTAATTTAATCATTTCAGTAAGTTAGGGATATGAAACAATTTATTTTCACAACGATAAAATCATAATTTTTTAACGATGAATCAATACAATTTTAATTTTTTTTGTGTACATTCAAAAATTAAATTTTGATGAACACATCGAATCGAACCATAGTTCTAAGCAGTATCAAAGAAGTTCATGAATAAAAAATTGATAAAAACATAAAGTTTAAATATATCACTAATAAGATATTGATTATCTATCTCCTAATCCCTAAACATCTAAAAGCATTACTTTTATTGCTTCCCATATCATATAAGCCATAAACTATTTATTATACCTTACAAGTTTGGCTTCTGGGAATTGCAAAGTGTTTCTTCCCCTCCAGTGTTCCACAAGAAATGAGCATATCTTGATGCATAATAACAGCTTCCTGGACTAACTGCTAACGCTTGCAAGTACCGTTCTTCGGCTCCAGAGCAATCACAACGAATTGTCCACAAGAAGTTGGCGTATTGAACTAGAGACTCTGTGTCTTGAGGCTGTATTTGTATTGCCTTCTTGTAGAATTCCTCAGCTCTGGAAAGATCAAATTAAGTTAAGCATATGATATCAAAATCAAACATGTTGCAAAGTATCTATCACCTGTCATAATCATGAGCAACAAGGTGGAGAAACTGAGCATAGTTACATAAGAGAAGAGGATTTTCTGATTCTCTTGCAAGATTCACCTGGTACATAAGATCTGTCCGAATGTAATCTTGGTAATAATCGGGTTCTAGTTTAACCGATACCGGAGAAACAAGATATTTCATTGTGTCCGATTTGATGTCGTTCTTCATTATTGTTGCTTGATCAACAATGGATTTCCACATGTTAATCTCTTCAAGTGTTGAAAAATCTTGAGGTGAATAAAAGCTTGGATTCTGTACAAAGTTGCCTATATTTGCAATGGAAACTCCATTTCCATTTGGTGATGATGATACAGATTCAACAATAAGTTTGCTTGAGGTAGCAGAATATACACCGAAATTCGCAATGAGGATCATAATATGGAGCATTAAACCAGGAGTTGTAGAGAAAACCTGCTGAAACATCCAAATAAAGGAAGAATACATCTCTTTCTGCACTTTTGATTTGATGACTTTTAGATCTTTACAGGAAGCTGATTCCTTCATGATCAGAGCATGTTTTTGGAGTTCAACAACGATGAAAACCATAGAAGCAAAAGCAGTTTTGAAAGGACAATAAGATAAATCATGGGAATTGTTTAAACCTTTTTCTGATTTGAGTTTCTTCTTGATCATCCTGAGAGAAAGAGGAATGTCAAAGCTTTTAGCTTTCTGTTCAATTGCAGCAACTGAAATAGTATCCTGATCAGGCATAACTCCCACCATCATCGGCTCGAAAAAATCCAACCTCGACCTTAAGAATGAATCCTGATCATGGCATGTGAATGGGGCTGGGGCTACAGCCTTTGATGTTGCAGAATGTACATTTTTGTTCAACCTCCCTTGGGATGATCTAAAGGATGAAGGGTCACAATGATCAAAAGCATCAAGATGAGAGCTACATGTTGTTAGGATTATCTGTGATTGAGATCTGGAGAGAGTTTTGGATACAAATGGATTTGAAATGAATGTGAAGGAGATATCGGAATACTGCCTTTCATGTAGTTTCCGGCGACCCGGTAAGGTCAAAAATGGACACTGCACCGCCGGAAAGACAGGGTGGGGGCATTCTAGAATGGATGGAACCACTTTGAACCTCATGGTTGGGGTTAACCAGAGAAAGATGATAATAATCAAGGAAGGAAAAAACTAGACACCAACAAAAAAAGAGGAGGTAATTATGGCAAGAAAGAGTAAAAAACAGTTGACTGATTAGCCGTGAAATGAGGGAGTATCATCAATCCATGTAGGAAAACAAACTTGTATACCTATTTCACCAACAAAAGGTACAGATTTTGAATCATGTCTTGGCTGCTTCGAACCTGCAAAATAGCAATTGTCATTTTCCCTTAAAACAGTAATGCAAGCATAGCAAAATCCATAATGAACCAACACTTACAGTTTACACTGCTGCTAGTGTAACTGGAGAGCCAGATTCGGAAGAAGCACTGGTATTCTGGAGTGAACAAGTATCGAAAGTTCATGTAGGATTCAAGAGGATAAGGATAACAGATGTAGATATTTATGATAAGGTGTCAGATTTAAAAGTAAACAAGTGGGAAAAGGATAAAGGGAAGAAGATATTTCTTACAACTGTTCATTCATTTCTGGATATAAACTACAGCTGCTAAAATATTATTGAATGCTAAAAATAGGGAGCATGTTTCTTGTTCTATATTTTTAGCACAAATAGATGCAATAAAACATTCAAATATGAATCCAACAAAAGAGTGTAACTTAAAGGCAAATGGAGATGCAGAATGTCTAAAAGAAAAAAAAAACAATGTAGCAAAGCTTCAGACTTAGTCAAAAAGACTGAAACCCATATCATCGTCGGACTCCTCAGCTGGCTCATCTTTCTTCTCCTCTTCAGCAGCTGGAGCAGGGGTAGAACCAGCATCTGCTGCTGCAACAGGATTAGCAGAAGCGACAGCAAACTTGCTTGGATCCTGAACAATTGAAATGAGGTGATATTAATTAGATGAAGGAAGGTTGTCTTGATAACATGGGAATGCAATATAACAGGGAACATACCGCGAGATACTCTTTAACTTTATCAGCTTCAGGGAAGGAGTACTCGGTTTCAACAGCAATAGCCAAAACATTCTTGTAAGCATTGATGAACATGTGAGGTGCAGCTGCAAGGGTAGGGTATGAGATGGCGAGGGAGAATGCAGTGACCATGGAAACTCCAGAGGCAAACTTCTCAATAAGGTCATCTTCAGTCAAGTCCAAAACCTCTGGGCTGAAAACAGAGCCATTATCATAAACAGAGATCACTACAAGACCATATGAGAAGGGTCTGATCCCAAGTTTTGCAAGAAGCGCGGCTTCTGAGGATCCAACTTTATCACCCTTTTTGATAAGTTCAACTGGTGTGATAATTTCGACAGTACCCTTGTTAATCTTAGTGGGGATGTTCAGAACCTACACGAAATATAACCATTAGACAACAAACAAACAAACAAGACAGAAAACAGAAGATAAAGTGGTAAATATTCAACATATCATAACCTGGAAAAAGGATGTTTGGGATGGATCCAGACCAGTGTTCCCAGGAGGGACAACCACATCAATAGGTGCGACTAGGCCAACACGAGCAGGAGCCCCAACCTATAAGAAAACATACATACAAAATACACTCAAACAAATAAATAAAGAGCCATCCATTATAGCCATTTTAAGCATTCCTAGTTCTTTTTATAGAAGCATAACATATTCTCTAAATTCGTACAGATCTATTTCTTAAGAAATGATTACTAAATTTCGGAGAAAATTTGTAATGGAAATTAAAACCAAACACTTCATCACCTTGTACTTTTCAATCTCTTCACTGACTTCTTTCAAGTCGCCCTTGGTGAATATCAACCCAACATTTCCCTGTAAAGATAAACAATAAACGAAAATCTAAATACAAAAATGCAGGAGATCAAGACTTTAATTTTAAACATATAATGCCTAAAAAACTCAAGTTACAAAAAAAAATCAAAATGCGTGTTCCTAAACCGAAGGAAACGTCAACCAAATGAAAATTACAACATAAATACCTTAAAAATAATAAACGAAAGAATAACTCACAACAAGTAACGGAATGAGGTTCAGAATCGCAGTATTTCCCGTCTTCTCAGAGTGAATCCTAACACTCCTCTTAATCATTGTATTCTTTCCCATGAGAACCACAGAATCCCCACGCAACCCAGCCCTAATACTCTGTAGCTGATTCGACCCTACGTTATCGGCAATCGCCACCAGAACCTGAGTATACTCATCGAGCAACTGACAGAGCTTCTTATCATAGGCGATCTTCTTGTCTGACTTGGAAAGCTTTGGAGCCATTTGTGCAGAACAACAAACAATACCGACGTAGAGAGGAAATTGAAGATACACGAAAATAAGGGCCAAGACGCAGCGGTAACAGCTATGTCAAGGCGGACAGCAGGCGGCCGTCACTTTAACCTAAAGCTTCAGATTTTTAGAATACTTACAGCTTTAGATGGAAACGAAACCCTAGGGCTAAGAAATGAGGGGTTTCACTGTTTTTATATAGCTTAGATAGTGGCCCACAGTTGACCGGCCCAATAAATGTTCTTAGTGGGCCGGAGTAATCCGGGTTCGTGTCTCGTTCATTTGCTCCGGTAAGATTTCTGGGTCGTGTTATGTGTATAAACTTTTTATTATTTTAAATAATCATTAAAAAACTCAAAAATGTCAAATTCAATATAATTATTAAGGTAGGAGTATTAAGAAATATTTATTATTTACTAATATGAATATTTTATTATGAGAATATGTTCAAAATAGTGAATCTATCCATATCAAAAAAAATAATGATAATATGAATAGCGAAAATGAAATTTTCGGACAAATGTTGAACTTGATGATGATGAATACTATACACTACAAAGGCCGATATATCAACTTTATATTGATAGCACTTATAATGATGTGACAAAATTGATATCATATAACAACCTTATATTATCATTTTATTTTAAGATTAACTTATCAAATAATTATAGATTATATCTAATATTATCAAAATAATATTTTAAGATAATTAAGTATTATAATATTTTTCTTATATTATTGTGCTATGTATAGTTACTAAAACTTATTTGATTTTTAATAATAATACGAGTGGATCACTTGATACGTATTACTTTGAAATATGCAAAATTATTAGTGCAATGATTGTTCACCATGTAATTATTCAACATTATTTTAAGACCCTGCACGCTTCGACCCATATAAATGAACAATTCTAAAATAATAATTGAATATTGAATTAAATTAGCATTAATTATATTCGATCTCAAAATTATATTTCTAAATAATCTAATGAAGAAAATACATTTTACTTCTTAATAAAACCAAAGGTTGTTAAAGTGATTCCGCTCTTCCTAGATCGGTGTTCTCAAATACGATTAATTCTTTGAATCATAATTTTCAATGTATTATCGAACTGTTGTTGAATTGATGTACAATTATATATATATATATATATTATAAAATTAATGATAATTAAATAACATTTTAAAAGTATTTTAAAAATTTTAATTAATAAACAGGCCGGCCCATCAGTCCGCCGGCCGAATCGGCGGGCGGCCACCTTAAAAACAATGTTCCAGACACCAGAGCTTCATTTTAGTAAAACTAAAACTGGGTTTGTTCTTCATCGTAAGTACGTTATAGAGTTGGACTGATCCAACTACGATGGCTCGGAGAAAAGAGGTTGGTTTTGCGATAAATATAATATAATGGTTGTTTGGAATAGAAGTTTGGGTTAATGAGATAATTTTATCAGGTGGGTTTGACAAGAATGGACGCAGCGTTGGATGCTATGCGGCCTATGGGATTTAGCGCTACAGTTGTTCGCAAATGTCTGAGAAAGCTGCTCAAGGTTTTGTATACATTATTCCTAGTTTTAACTATGAAATTGAAATATGAATTTGCACTTGGTATCAGGCTTATGGGAATGTAGGATGGGCATTTATTGAATCGGATGCATATAAGGTACTTATTGAAGCGCTTCTTGATACGCCTCAACCCATGGAACTAGATGACTGCGGTGGAAGTAGTGAGAAACTAGAATCTGATGCACAAGAGGTAAGTAAAAGGTCATGTTAGTGTTATAAGGGAAGAGAGTGAATCCATGTAGTTTTTGTGCAGGGTTCTACAATGAAGAGTGGAAGAAGGCCATGTTATGGATGGATTGGTTGTGATGAAGATGATGATTTTGTGAAATTGAAGCCGCTTGATTCTCATGGATTTCATTGGAATGGTACATGATTGGAAGCCATTTTGTTTACAGTATTGTGTTAATCAAAACTATGGGAGATAATGTTAGATTCTCATGGTTTTCATTAGTGCTCTTATTCGAACGCCCTGTGTCCATGTTCGTTCATATTTTATTCGAACATTGTTCAAATTATTATGTGAATGTTCATGTTCGTTCGAATAGCTTATTCGAACATGTTTGTACTATTTGTGCGAAATTCATCCAAATGATTCTTTATGTTCTAATTCATCCCTAATTTATATAGAAATTGGTTCATCATAAAAAACAATAACTTCATACAAAAGGTTCATTTACGGTAATGAACATTCGTCTTGTTCTATATTTGACATTTTGAATGTTTTGTATAATATCAAATGTCTTTCGTTTTCAATCTTTTGAATTCAATGAAGAGTTGAGAAGTGATTTCCAACCGCTGTTAGAATCAATGATTGAAAATTGAGATTTTGTAAAGATTTTTAAACTTAAATACTATAATAATATATTATAATAAAAATTAATTTAAATAATATATTTATTCAAGAACGTTTACATTTGTTCACAAAAATTTTCATGTTTGTTCACATTATAAACGAACAAAAAATAATATTCGAACAATGTTCATATTTTTATTCGAACGAGCAAACACGATCATATACGAGCCGAATATATATTGTTCACGAACTGTTTGAATCGTGTAACAATCCTAGTTTTCATGAAGAATGATGGGAAAAACCACAATACAGAGAGATTAGTTTTTTGACTAAGAATGATAGGAAAAACCGTAAAGATTGTGTTGCTTCTAACCTCCACATCGTAAGGTTGTCTTATACATCTGAACATTACGATCGCAGAGAACGTCATAATCAACCTTACAGTGGTCGAGAAAAACAGATTGTATGCACATATAAAATAATAATAAACACTACATTTCTATTTCTAGTTACATGTTTTTACGATTCTATTACACCAAGGGGTTCATTATTTTTCATAAATTCGAATAAAAACATTATAGATATACTAATTAAAGAATTATAAATAAATGAAAACAATGATACATACTCTAGACTAAGAACAACACACAAATAATATTATAACAATCCACCAATTTATTTCAATAGAGAAATAAAGATCATCAAATTGTATGCACATACATAAATAAACACAGTATGAGAGTTGGGGTTCAAGAATGTACAATTTTGTGACTTGAGTGAGTCTCCAAGTTAAGAATCCTCGGCATCGCTTCCTCCGATATGGGCACCATGGCTGATCCGGTAACAGCTTCCGTCAGGGCCAGAGAGCTGAAACCTGTAGAACCGAATCAGTGTGATGGATCGGTATAACTTCGAACAAAAGCCAAGAACAAACCGTTCGAGAACTGATTTGCCTTCTTTGTACTTTTGATTCTTTTCTTGAGCAGTTTCCTGTGAATGATTTAACAAGATATGTAAAAGGAGACTTTAAGGTGTATATTTATATAAGAATGCTCACATATTTCCATCCAGCATTTGAGCCACATTTTACACAGAAGATATCAGAAACAACATGTAATCCAGTCATCATCAACCTCTCTTCCTTATCTCCAAAAACTACATTTACACTGAAAAACGAAACAAAACGAAGCGAAAATGAACAAATGAAATGTATCCAATTACTTGTTTCCTTTTCTTCGTACATGAAGATAAGATTGTAAATTCGGAGTACCTTGTTCATCCAATTTTTCGTCAGATAAATGTAAATGTCACAAAGAACAAGTAAACTTACACCCTATTGAAGAGATAAGCCTTCCCATGCCTGGAGTGAAAGTTCTGAACCAGCAAAAGTAAATGATGTTTCGATATGCAGAGTGTACACAAGCATATTACATATCGGGATATCGTGGATTCGGAAGGATCATAGGAAAGAAAAACACCAAGAGTTTGGATGCTCAAGATAAAACTGATGTTTCTTACAAAAAAGGAACAAATACAAATCGAAAAGCATGAAAAGAAGCTAAGAGCATTCTCCCATTGTCATGTACATAATAAGTTGGTAATCATCATTAAACAGCAAGATCAAAACTATATGCAAATTGCAAACCAATAAATCAATATTTCTGAAAAAAAACAGACAAAAGCAAAGATCATTAAGTTGTTTGAATTGAAAGGAAAAGTGACAAAACCTTTGAGATGATGTCTCCACTGAGAGCAAGATGGGTTCCGCAGTGCTTGCAACTATAGATCTTGCCTTCAAGAGTTACCTCAAACACTCGCCCCATCTAAATTCTACACCAAAAGATTTAAGCACACGACCCAGAAAAACCCAATTCGCCTTTGCGAAAGAGTTTCAAGTCAAACTGGATTCATCGTGAAGGAACACATAACGAGACTTGCTGGATATAGACGTAAGCTCCTCTAAATTCCAAACCTGAAAAATACAATATCAGCCGATTACAATTCTTGTTGGGAACGACAAGCAAGTCCTAAAAACATATAAAAGTGGTGGATGAACAAACACCAGCGAATACGTTTCAATTTCAAGGATCTTACACGTCAATCGTCATTACACTTTTTTTCTTTCTCAAAGTGGGCCTTATTTTTCCATGTTACTTATATCAATCGCCATTTGAGAAACTCAAGAAATCAATACACTGTAATCTAATTCAACTTTACCTGCCCTGGTACTTGAATTTCACCACAGACGTCGGTTGAGGAACTCAACAATCCCCCATTTATTTCTCTTCACCATCTTCATAGCCTGAATTAATATGCAAATTACAGTATTCAAAAGGGAACACAAGATTCATGGCCCAACCCATACAATATAAACACCTTCACATGGAAATGCTGTTCATGATTGAACCTTGTTTCAACTGTGTTTCACGAAAAATGAAATTCAGGGATACAGATAAGGATGATTAAAGATTGAATCATTTCTCATTCATAATATCATGCTGGAAAACGGTCTTTATAGCTCCTAGCCAACCAGAAAATTAGACAAGTTCATAAGTTAGTCTACACACCATACATTTTACATGTAATGAATGATCAAAATTGAGAATGAATTAGTTGAGTTAGAAGCAGTGACCTTCAACCAGAAGCAGCTAGGAGAACATTACATGCCTGAAAACACAGCCATGGGAAAGAACTGTAACACAATTCTGCTACACAGATCAGAGTGACTTCTGCAACAGTCAATGCCTAATAATCTTAACTTGCTACGAGCTATCTAGTGTTCTGCAATATACTGCAATTCAGGTCACATCTTAGTTAACACTGCTGATCAACCGCGTGTAGAAAATGCAACCTGACCAGAGCAAACCAGCTTCTTATATGAAAGACTAATGAGTACCGGATAATGATGTTGCTGCTAATCAATGATTTCCCTGGTTTTCAAGGTCGATTCAATGACTTTCACCTTTCTGCTGTTTTCACTGTTTAAAAGAGAGAGCTTTTCAAGCGAAGATTTAAGCTGATTTACGTCATCCTCAGCTCTACTTCTTGCTTGAGTTTGCAACCGCAGAGATGTTGATTTTCCCTGTGGGGAATGTAGGTGTTTCTTCAACCGAGCGTCCAGAGTATCAATGGCGGAATGCAAAGCATCCAAATCCACCTCAGTTAGTCGATCTGCAGATGCAAGATTAGGTAAAAGAACTTGCATAAACAGTCAAAAAAGAACAGCGTGCCTAGTAGAAGAATTACCGAGCTCAGACTTGGCATATCGTTCTGCTTTTGAAAGAGGTTTCTTAGGTAAACCAGACAGGTTCCTCAGTTTCAGTAAGCGCTCTTCAAGGGTAGTGTGCCGCTTCAATGAGTTATTAATCCGTTCATCAATCTTTACATGTTCCTCTTCTGCATCAAACTTTTTCTGCATTTCTCGCAGAGAAGATAACTGGATTTCATTCATCTGCTTCACATGAGGTCCATGATGCTGGATTTCAAAGTACACCTACAAATGAAACAAAATATCTGAATTAGGGACAGAGAAGGGAAGTTTTGGGAACTACTTGGTGAATCAAACCTTGTGTGCATACTCCACATAATTTTCATGGAACAGCTTGAAGTACTGGTGGAGCATAGACCTTCCTTCAATGGAGTCAGCGCTCAAGTTACGTGAACTCGCAGCCGAGGCAGGCAAAAGAATCGGCTTTGGCCCAACAAGTAGTTCTTTGCTGATTATGGTGTAAGGAACCTCTGTCTCTTCCTTTTTTTCCCCATTTGAAACAAGAGTTTCCCTCACCGTATCAACAAAATCAGTAAGCAATACATTCCAAGTTTCCATCTGTAGAACCACACACTCATTCAAAGATGTGATTCCCACAATCCATGAATTTCCAAAGGAATCTGACAGAGGAAGACAACCATGAAAAGGTGGTGGCAACGAAACATCCCCCGTTCCTGTACTAAGCAGAGGAAGTACTGACGGAGGCCTCCTCTGGTCGAGTTTGCTGCTCATCATGTTGGTGAATGGGAGGAAGTGCAATATAACAGAATCAATCCCACCAGAATGAATACATATAATTCTTTCACGGACAAGAGGATCAGGTAGCATGGACAAGGTGGGAGTAGGTTTCTTCGACAGAGTTAAATCAACAATTGCCAATCTTAGCAATGGAGGTGGATGACCCAGCCAAGTTTTGGAGCTGTGGGAATCATCAAGCTTAATCAATGATCTCTCTTTGGGAGAAGAAGCCTCACAAATCATAGCAGCACCCAGAATCTGATCTGATGAGCTGAATAAAATTCTAGGTGGAGAATCAGCATTCCACACAGGCTGGATTTCATCAGCTAAGGCATTAATTTGCAACTGCCCACCACCCCATGCAATAACAAGGATTGAGTCTTTTCCAACCAGATTGTAAAGGAAACTGATTGCATTACCCTCGAATACTCCTTTCTTCTCTCTATTCAAGTCTTTCATATCATGGTGTATACCACATAATGGACCCTGTGATTGAGGATATTCATGTTCTAAATACGCAACATATAATTTGATAAAAGGCGAACACAGTACATGTTTCATAAGAGAAGTGCAGTACCTGCAATGCAACTGATGAGTCTACTAAAACAAAAGGCCGAGCTTTAAGTGCATATGGTTTTCCACTATCTCTAGGTTGTTGAATAAGGTCCGGGAATGTGCTTTCAAGCCATGATATTGCAATGTGAGCATTTTTAACAGCTTTTGTATTAGAGGATTTGAGGCCAATGGTTTGTGCATCATTGTAAAGTTCCAAAATTGCATCCCATCTAAACACACTGGGAGAAACAAAAATACTTCTTTAACCCGAGACAGAAGATACACCATCGAGAAGAAGATTACCAAGAAGTGCAGCATAAATAATATCTCTTCTTTTATAAACTACCGAAAAGGATAATCATGTACCTTCCAAAAGGAACTACAGGGCAAATTATGTAGCAAGATCCATCGCTAAACAGGATAAAAACCTGAAAAACAGAATCAAATTCACATTATCATGTGCATACACATAATGGATGGTGAAATGAACTACAAATACAAAAACACTTGTAGCAACAACAACAAAATATCAATTATTTTTACTCAAATAAGGAGAAATTATGTAGATCATAGTCTAAAATATGTTATTTTTGAAATTCTTCGTTATAACTATAACATAACATAATGATTATTATCATTAAGTGAAGAGTTAGCTTCAAGTGTACAAAGCTTACTCATGAAAAAATATGATATGATTAGATTACCACATTCAAGATCAGCAGATGAAACCATGATCTTACACTGAATCTATCCCACAAGTGGTCTCCACCAAATGAGAAATCTACAGGACATATAGCTGCTGCATGTGCAGAGCTGCTCGGTTCCAAAGGTTGCAAATAAAATTCTTGCTCTGGTTTTCCAGTGTCAGTGGTCAAATCAAAAATTCTGCAGAAAAATTTCCAGAGCCATCAAAGATGCGGATGGCATATAATGGTAATGGAGGAATGACAAGCATAATTTTGGGGCTTTGCAATGAAAAAAACATAAAAAATGAAATATTGCCCAAATCTATGAGAATTAATGGAACAGCAATCAAATTAGTTATGAGAGTATGAGAGTATAAGACTAAAAAATCAGGATACAAAAATTTTCTCCAAAGCATATATTACTATAGTCAATTATGAGAGTAAATTCACCTAAATACACAATCAGAGGACATAATTCCCAAGTGCGCATCACTGCAAGGGTGCCAAGAAACCTGGAGCACCCTTATGGGAGGACTACTTCTGCTGAAATAGATCTCTGATCCAATTGACACGACACTGTAAAAATAAGGGTTAAGATCCAACAATGCTGATTGTTTATTTTAGAGTAAATAGATATTTCCGCATGAAAAAAATATATATTTATTCGATAAAAAAATTTCATAGAATACAAGTCCATGGGTGAAAGAAAACACAAGAACAGTGGCTTACCGACAAATGATGGCATTTTCTTCCATTGAAGAGCGTCCATAAAGGTACATAACCTTAAGACCCTCCAAACCAACAAGCAACATAGCAGATCCATTTCTGTTTATGGCAATCTTATTGACCTCAAAACTAAATTGAACATCTGGTTGTAATAACTGTGAAAACAGGGTCATAATATGTAAGCATGACATGCTAATTCTTGGACACCGCAAAGTGAAAGACATAGCTTAATTCTCACAGTTCATAGAGTGATATCATGGTAGCTTGGATTAGATTTATGATCAGCATTTCACTACCTTTGTTTTTAATTTGAGTCTGGTTTTAATTCTGTTATTCTAATGATCAAAACAACATGCATTACTCTTCAGATTCACTGCAAATCTTAAAACTTATAATTGAAATGTACAATTTGAGTCCAAAAATAAAAATACCAGAGCAGGAGAACAGCCCCCCTCCATGTATACTAAAGTAAATTCATATCACCAGCAACTCTCAGGTTTCCACATTCAAGAAAGAGATTGAAAAATATATATTTCTACTCAGACTCAACTGAAAATCTTAAATTTAATGTACAATTTTGACTTCAAAATCTGAAATACGAGCGCAAGAGACAAGCCTCATATACAATAAAGTAATTTCATATCTACCAGAAACTCTGGAAAAAAATTCCCATAGAAAAAAGAAAAAACTCTCAGAAATAGTGGGAAGGGTTATCAAATGTCTAAAAACAATAAGAATGACAATTCCACAACCCTTCTAAATCCCAAAATCCAATTCGTTTAAACTAAAACTTCATAAAAAGAACAAAACCTTGGATGGTGAAGCAGCAACAACTGACGAAGGGTCAGGTTCTCCCAGCCGCACGGATATCCGGTGTAAGCACTTATCTTTAAGATCCCATATATAAATTCGCGAAGCACCATCCCAAGCAATGAGATTAGAAAGCACTCCTTCAGAGGGATGAGTAGCCGCGCCATGGGAAAAAAAAGGGTGGTTCTGAAGTGGAACCCATATCACATCCGCTTTGGATACTGAATTCAACGTTGAAGACGCCGGAGAACGAAGGCTTCCGGTTTCAGCAATATCCAAAGCAAACCTCATGTCTCTGGTAATGCTGGAATTCAAAACACCACAGCGCGCTGTGAAGAGAACTCAATTTGGTAGTACTCAGTACACAAGGACCAAAGGGTTTTTTCCCACACTAACAGGTTTTTTTTTGCTTAATATATGCCCATTGAAATTTTGCAACATTTACAATATTCATACCATCTGCAAAAAATAAACCTTGTCAATTATAAATCTGTAAAAAATAAAAATCCTATATTTATATTAATAATTATTTTATTCATTTTTTTAATTAGATCTAAATTGAAATTTAATTAATATTTTAACAATTTTTAAGGGTGTAATTATAGTGTTCTTCAAAATTTCACTTGCCTTATTCAATCTTATAAAATACTTTTAAATAATTTTTAAAATTTTGCTATGTTTTTTGAGAAAATTACGATGGTAATCCCCGATATTTAAATATTGTAAAAACGATTCCCCAAAGTTTGTAAATTGCATATAGAACTTTGGATCGATTTCTTATTTTAATGAACACATGACTGGAAAAGTGCATCAGAATCGTAGGATACGACTAGGGTTGTTCGTTCGGTATTTACCCAACCGAACTGAAATTGAAAAACATAGTACCGATTAACTCAATAAATTCACTACCAAATACCAAACCGAATTTCGATAGTTCGGTTCGGTAAAAAACTGAATTATTTTTGTACGGTTTTGTCCGAAAATGCCAATTAGAATATGATATTTTAGAGAGTAAAAATGTGTTATAACTTATAACACATTTAATTAATGAGATTTGGGCCAGAAATCTATCTATTAAACAATAACAAACATAATATAAAAAAAAGTGGTATTCAGAACAACGGGTAATAAGTAGTGAATTGACTAAGTAAAGTAAATTGAAAAGGACGAATGATTTAACCCGACCATTGATGAATCAAGACATAAAACCGAGGTTGATTTTGTTTATAAAGAGAATTTGGCTTAATTTTCAATTAGTTGAGCCCGAGACCTCCTTTTTTTCATTTTAGGGTATCAAGAATTCCAATTTCCACTAAGAATTTAAATATTTGGAAAAATTAAATAAATAAATTGAATTTTTATTCGGTAAATTATTGAACTGAACCAAATACCGAAATTGTAAAAAAATTAAAATCGAACACCGAACCGACTTTTCAAAATTCAATAATGAAAATAATTTGGTATTCGATTCAGTAATCGGTAAATATCGAACAATTAACACCCTAGGTACCAGATATGAGGGGGGTTTTTGGATTGGTGTACTTACGTTCTGACAATTGAAGGCCGATTTAGTTGATAATTGAATAGATTGTTAACATCTATTTTATCTACAAATGGTCTTGCATAGCCTGGTTACAACTATAATACATAAGCACCTAGAAAACAAGTAGAAGTTTATTGGGAGATAAAATTGAAAGAGATTGTGAAAGAAATTGCACACAAATGTTTGCTTGTTCTTGATTATGTTGTATAACTAGAAATTTACAGAAATAGATCTTCAATCTTCAACATTCAAAATAAAAAACGTAGTAGAATGATACAAAAGGAGACAAGAGATGAAAAGCGTAACTTTCACTCAAGAATAACATAGTTTTATACAAGGAAAATTAGCAGAACACAAAACAACATGAATAATAAGCAAGAATGTGATAGAGTTTGTACCTCATAATGAGTTCATAATAGACCAAACAGAGAGGGAGCACAACAACATTGCTTGTCCAACAATCACCTCCTTAAGGTTTTTTATCGAAACAACTCGAAGCCACTTCCTAATATGCAAGAATCTTGAAACTGCAAGAACTTAGTGATGATGTCCGTAAATTTTCATCTGTAGAATAATAGATTAATTTAATAATTTTATAATTCTCAGCTTCTCTCAAAGCATGATAATTTAACTTGATATGCTTAGTCTTTTCATGAAACACAGTGTTCCTAGTAAACTGAGAGTTACAAAGAATATTAGCAGGAAGATTAGATAGGAAATTCAAATTAGTACGTAACTTTCTGATCCAAATAGATTATTCTGCACAATGCTTAACCTCAAGAGAAAAACAATATCCAGATATACTTTTAAAGTCAAGACAACCAGCATAAACAGAGTTAGAAAAGCCAAATAGGTTTGTTTCACCAACAAAGGATTGAAAAATACTATAGTCAAGTATACCCTTTAAATACCTTAAGATTCTTTTTGCAACGACAAAGTATATTGTAATAGGAGTATGCATGTAACTGGACAATATACAAGTAGCATAGACACTATCAGGTCTAGTGATACACAAAGACATTAATTTCCTAATTAACAACATTTAAACCGATGAATCAAATGTAGGAGCATCAACCGTCACCATGCTTCCCAATTTTAGTGTTGGAAATCATGGGAATAGACAATTCAATACATTCTTCATGTCCTAAATGTTTCAATATAGCCATATATTTTCCATGAGAAATGAAAATTACAAATGATGTTTGATAAATCTGCATTCCCACAAAATAAGACAAATTTCCAAGATGATTCATCTTAAATTCATTCAATAGTTGTTTAAATTCATCACAAATTGATTCATTTTCTCTGCAAATCATAATATCATCCACACAAACTTTAACAATTTTAACTTAAAGATTAGAATAAAAAAAACTTCTCACAAAACCGCAAGATGAGATAAATTGATCTAACCAAAAGTATCAAACCCTTGGAGTTTGTTTAAAACCATACAATATATTTTTCAGCAAACATACAAGAGATGAATTTACAACCTTCTCAAAACCTAGAAGTTGAATTACAAAAACCTCTTAAAAACACACATTTGACATCTAGGTGTATAGCATTCCATTAAACTGGCAGCTAATGCAATTAGTACCTGAATATTAACAAATATTGCAGCATGCTAAAATGTATCAAAATAATAACTATTTTTTTGTTGGTCATATCCTTTTACAAGCAGTCTTGCAATATACTTACTTAGAGAGTCATCAACATTCAATTTAATCTTAAAAACTCATCTAAGAACAATGATATGTCTATCATCGGGGGCATCCATCAAAATCCAAGTATTATGTTTATTAATCATCATTAACTCATCATCCATTGTTGTTTTTCAAGCAAGGAAATATAGAGCCCCATAAATAGTTATAAGGACGTTCTCACTGGCAAGGTTATATCTAGCATAAATATCATCAAGACTTCGTGCATTCCTAACTTAAATTTCCTCATATTCATCATCGGAACTAATAGTGTTAGACGAAGAAGAAGGCACATCAAGTAATGGAACATTAGAAACAACATTAGGTGTACACTCATTCTCATCAAATAATTCAGTCATGTCACATTAGATTGGTTGAAAGCCACTAACATCCGTTTTCATGTCTTGTGATACTAAAGCATTTTCAATCTCTCTAAACCATCTTTCAAGGGTTATTCTAGATTATTCATATTGCAAAACTACCACAAATTCATCAATTTTCATATCAAAAATTTTATACGCAGCCTCAACAATTGCAATACGAACATCAAACTTTTCAGGATATGCACAAGAAATTTCTCAACCACACGTTTATCATCAAATCTTCCACTAAGCGAACGAATCTAATTTACTATAGATAAAAAATTATCAATGTAATTTTTATCTTCTTACTCTTTATCCTAGTAGTCTCAAAACTCTTTTTGGTGTAACAACATCCATTACACCCTTGAAAACCAATTGTTATTCTATCATATGCATTTTAGCAGTTTCACAATTCATAATCTAAGGAAGTACGCTACTTAGTGGGATTTGATGGATGCTACTTAGTTGATCTTATGCTTATTGATCAACTAAGTATAAGTATCTTATGCTTAATGGAGTAGAATTTGCAGGATGCTTATTGACCTTATGCTTATTGATTTCTTTCAATTCAAACAAAGTTGCTTAGTTGATCTTATGCTTCCTATCAATCCCATCAAATGGTACACATTTAAGATGCATAATCGTTCATGTCCAGAAGAAACAAGAAACTCACTTGTCTGATGAGAAAGTGATTCATCTTCAGTAGCTTCACTGCATACAGTATTCTGCAAGCTCAGTGATTCGTATGCACATACTAGAGTTTCATCCAAATCAAGAACCACCTGCGGATGGTCATAAAGCAATTTGAATCATGGAAAGAATCATTAGAAGAATCCTTAGAATCAATCATAGAGTTTCAAGATTAAGGTGTATTCTCACTAATGTAGTTTACTTAGAAACTTCCCAAAAAAAACATTTAACCAGCAGGATCATTCTTAAATGAGCAAAGCCACACAGCATGGATTCTGATATCTCATTAATGCACAATCTACGAAGTAATTCCATACCTCAATCAATCAAGACTCTAAGCATAAGTTAATACCATGATTGCTTATCTCAATTTTCGAATCTATGACAAAATCAGGGTCAGTTTATTGGCAAAAGAATATTACCATTAGCTTCTTTGCCAGTCTCACTATTCGGTGATGAAATCGAGGGCGGATGCGGCGTCTCCTGCCGATTTCCTGGAGAGCTCAACCACCGGGACGGACTTAAATTGAAACTGCAGCGTCCTTGGTGAGAAAAACGAGTTATGCCCCCCGCCGATGTACGAAAGACGGTGCGTAGACTTCATTCTCCATCATCGTCCAACGCCCCCTAGTCACAGTAACTCAAATAACTGACAAAGCGAGAGTAAAGCGTTTGAAAATCTCTGTCGTTGGAGTATATGTCGATGAAGAAGAAAGTCAGTTGGAAATCTCCTCGGAACGTAAAGGGATTCAGCGAACAGACAGGTGGTGCGTAAAATTCACGCTCCGTCGGCGGATAGATTAGTGGGATTAGCACGTGTATAACATCCAATTTTCAAATTAGTTGGACGTTGCTACTCCTCCAACTTTCTCAAATTAATTAATTTTGATTGGATTAAAATTAAAAAAAATTGCCAAGAAAAAGAGAAATGAAATTGCAAAGAAAAAGACAATGAAATTCCAGAGAAAAAAGATAATTCCAATTTCCAATAAATAAAGATCAATATTATCATATCGTGTGGTATATTATCCCATAAAAACAGTAAACTGGAATGAATATGCGAGCAAATTTGTTTTAAAATAAATTAATAATCAGGACATGATTTTCAAAATTTACAAACATGTCATTTTCTTTAATTAATTTATGTTTTTTTCTTCATTTGGTCCATGCTTGTGGGCCATAGAGATAATTACGAATATTTTCCATGTTTTTCCCTTTGTCTTAACAAATATATGCTTAACACGTGGCAATCAATCAACAAAAGATAAATCAATCCTATTTCTTATAACATCCACAATTAAAGAAGATTATGGTAGCCTACCTAATCAAAAGTTAATAATATGACATTTTTAGTTTATCCCCCATAATATATCTTTTTGTGTTCATGTGATAAGACGCATTGACATAGGCTTGATCTTACAATTGGTGACAATTAAATTTTAACAACCCTTTTGGAATAAATTACCTTGGATAGTTTTCGTATATAATTCAACGTTTTATCTTTTCTTTAGTTATAAAATTCTTATTGGATCGATCAATCCCAATATATTTAGTTAATTTGATTTCACCAAATTATTGTCACTTTGAACGGAAAATATATACTATAAGTTTTAGCAAATCTTCTTATGGACTAATCCTTCTCAATGAGATGTACCCACAAATCCACTTTAAAATAGATTAGCTAAAAACTAATTTTTATCATATAAGATTTCCCATAGATCAAGATTCTATTATTTTCTATGGTGATAGCATTTATTTTTCTTGTGTTAGCATAAATGTTATTGAATAACATAGTTTTTTATGTTTAAGTGGATGTTTTATTGAAACAAATCATGCAAAAAATCATTTAGAACTAATTGAACAAAAAATAATGGATGCGAATCGGGTATTCCGATATTTTCGGATCATACCCTTTATCTACACACCAATAGTTTCCATGATTCAATGAATAGTCGATCTATTAAATGGCTCATGTTTAAAATTTGTAGATATTTGAATTAAAAGTGTTATACTATTGTCTCCACTTGTTTTAAATCAATTCAGCTTTTTATGATATTTTACTTGTTATTGGGTTTGAAGAGTATGGGGCAGCCGTGCTTTTACCTTAATTATATGAATAAATTTACAAGTTTTATTCATTGTCTTATATATCATGTTTTCATTACCAATATATCGGTAAGCTAAAAATCAGGTTATATAGGTATTTGAATCAGTACCTAAGGATATAAACAAATTGAATTGAGACGAACTTTAGTGTTTTTTAAAGTTTTGGTTTGGTTCGAAATATACAATATTCGATTTGATATTTGGTTTGGGTTCACAAAGAAAAAAATCTATGATTCGATATTCGGTTGAGATTCGAGTCCAGTTCGAATTCGAATTAATTAATATATATAAATATTTAATATTATTGGACCACGATTGAGCTCGATTCATTAGAAATTTGAGGTTCAATGTTCAGTTTACTAGGAATTAGAACTTGAACATTGATCGGTTCGCCTCGAGTGATTCGTGAACCGGTTCGGTTCGTTTTCACCACTACCGGTAACGCCCAATGCCGAGGTTCCGGGTCGATTCGAGAAAAAAAAATAAATAATTTTAGAACATTTTTTTTAAAAAATTCATACCGGTCGGTATATCGGTATGATTAAAACCGGGTGACATCGATATTTGGACTTGTACCACACTGTACCATGTTTCCAGAACGGAACCCGGGTTTTTCTAGGCGGAGTCGAGAAAAAAATATTTTTTAAAAAAAGATTCGCACCGCTCGGTATATCAGATGTATCGATCTGGATAGAAATGAATTTCTAGATCGATATGAAAATATTTTATATCAAATAAATTTAGCCTATATGAGCGGCTCTCATTTTAATCGTTTTTAACTGGAAACTCCATAGCTATTTAAATATATGAGAAAATTGCATAATTAGCCCCCCAACTTACGAGCTGTATAAAATGCATGTCCTCTAACTTATGAAATTACAAAAATGACACCTAAAGTTATCAATATCATTTGTTTTTTACCCCTGACATTCTAGGACCCAGTTTCCGTAAATTAAAAACCATTTGAAAACTCATCACAAAGTACGCAAATAAGACACATTTGAAAAGTTATCTAAAAATTACCCTTGATGTTCGAGAATTGTGCATGAAATATTATAAATCTACGAGTTCGTTAAAGCGTCAATGATAAACGTTACTGTAAACTTGAGTTGTCTTATTTGCATTTAATTTAAGTTGTAGGGTTAAAAATACATATTTTAACTCAAAAAATGTATTATATTTGCAATTTCGTAACTTGGAGGATATACCATTTACACAGCCCGTAAGTTGGGGCCGTATGCAAACATCACACTTAAATATATTTTAAGTATTTTTGTTAACTTTTTTGGTATAGGATGTGATGTTATAATTGTACTATCCATTGCTACCAAATGTAATAAGATGATCGCATCATTTTATATACTTGATGTTGGTTTTTACGATAAAATCATTAATTCAAGTAACATATTTGAAATCATTGTAGTTTTTTAATGATATAATTATCATATCTTTATTTGTTGGATAATAGTGCACCAATATTTGTTGAGATAAGAAAAATGGCCAACATTGGATTTGGAATATGAAAAGGATTGACATATTACTTGACTTATAAGCTATATATTGCATTTATAAGATACATTTACCCAATTTTAAAAATTTAATATGATACCGGAGTATTCAATACGAGAAATTTTTAAAATCTTGACACAAATTCTTCATGTTCAAACACCTCAAAAATTTAATTTAATCATTCAATCGTTGATTAATTAGATAAATTACCAAAAATGAAAGAGATTGATTTTAAAATATAGTGAATGAATTAAAAAATATAAGTATAGATTATAGAATTAATTGATTTAAAATAAAAGAAATGACCCTTTAAAATAAAGTAGGTGTAATGATTTTTCTAAAAAATTATGAAAACTTTCTCAATCATGACTTCCTACTCCGCGTTTTCTCGAGATGGCAAAAGTAGACCAATTGCAGCCGTCCATCTTTGAATCATGTGGTCCACGTCATTCCCATTCTTTACTCATAGATTAATTGACACTCGTCATCTTCCACTCATATTTTTTTAAAAAGAGAGATTGACATCACGCGCTGATATATCTAATTTAAACTATTGGCCCCACGCGGAAAGGGTGGTTGGCTGATAAGTAGGACCCATCCGCCATATGCATTTCATTTGAATTTGAATTCGAATTCGGATTNTTTCATTGGAGACACTCACTAGAAAACCTTGGTTTTGAAAAAACTGGAAAAACAAGTAGGATGTAAGAAAATAACCAAGAAAAATAAATAGAAAATATGGATGATGCATAAGTATAAAAACTTCAAATAAAAATAAAAACCTGTAGGTTCTTGAATGGTAAGGCCTTGGGTGACATAAAAAACCCTTCTATATTGTTTCCACCAACCACTTTAATTCTGCCATCTCTGCAATATAATAAATTGAAAGAAGATGAAGATGAAGATGAAGATGAAGATGAAGATGAAGATGAAGATGAAGATGAAGATGAAGATGAACATGAACATGAACATGAACATGAACATGAACATGAACATGAACATGAACGAAGAGTGTGGTATTAGTGCATAAGAAGTTTACTTCAATATTGGCATATAAAATGTATACAAATTTAGGATTCAATGGGTCGGAAGAGTGTCGGTGTAACCCACTCCATAAGAGAAGTGAATCACAATTAAAAGGCTTGGGCCAAGCCGATTAGTTGTGATATCACTCCCCTTATAAACTATAATTTGTGTATTTCCACAACCTATGTGGGATACATTTCAACAAAATGGTTACTAACTTACAGTGTCCCAATTGCCAAGAGGTGTTGGATGGAATCAAAAGCAAGGACTGATGCAGTCGCTGGTATTCCATAATGAACAGCAACAAGGGGTGCAAATTCTGTTGTTTCCATGCTTTAGTCTGATGCATTCAGCTGCAGAAAATGGCAAAAATGGTTCTTCATGCAAGTAAACTACACCATATGAAAAGGAAATGCAATTATTCTAAGGAATCTGAAGAGTATTCTACTCTTGAATCAAACCTCATAAACCTAGTCGAATAATAAGCTCCCAGCCCACATCCTTTAGATCAGACTAGAAATTTCCAAGTGGATCCTAGAATTCGTGCGCAATCCAATCCAAAATATAAAAGCAATAGATGATCAAAGCTCTACACTTTCTGGGTTTTCCACAAAACTACCGATCATGAAGTAAAGCCTAAGGCACCTACCTGGATCAGAGGAGAAAAGGGGTAAAAGAGAAACCCAACAATAGTCACCCACTACATGTAACGAAACAGATGGAAGTAACAGAATTTCTCTTTTCACATGGACGCGGCACCTAAGATTAATTGCGTATGCTTTTCAAATTTCGATAACAATTTAAGCCACAAGTCAAACTTCTAAAAGAAATAGCACATTTACTTTTGTCTTATAATTTCAGCTAATACATAATTCTCTATTACGAAATTCTGATGTTCCAACGGTCGACCGCCGACCCAACGAACGACAAGCATTTTGTAGTTTGTGCGGTTAAAAATAAGGGTTCTCTTCATGGGCTAACATTGTATCATTGGGCTAATTTATATTGGGCTTTTTTCAGCCTAAAGAATTTCTATTCAATTTTATCCTACACATTCTTAAATTTATATTAAATCTCTAATTATTTTCTATTTATAATTAAGCATAAACTAGAGATTAGACAAAAGAAAACATGAGTTTTTCTTCTTTATTTTATCCCAATAAATTAAACTAAAATATAATATTGAGGACTAAGGTCAATGACATATGGATGATTTTTTAAATATTTTAAAATTTAATACATTCTAATATAACTCTCATATTTAAAATATCAAGTTCTTGTGTGCTTAGTAATAAATACTAAGTATCCTTATTGATTAGACCTTCGAATCCCGGTATCCCAAACTAGGTTAGGCCCAAGACTTGCTAGATCGGCCCAAGTGACGAAAGCCGAACTCGAAGGCACCAGATCCAATTTCCAACAAACGTTCGACCCGACAATGATAGATGGACCCGAGAGCCCACTTGGTCCAAAAGCCCATACTCAGTGACTGGGGACCGAAGGCCAATAATGCATATGACCCATTGCTTCTGGGATCGATCCGATAGATCGGTTAAGATGGTTATAGCCCACGTGTCTTGCGCTTCGGGCTCAACCACACCTACCACGCTTTGATCCTGATCACGGAGACTATGCTTCGGTCCCGTCCACATTTTCCAGCATGTGAAAACAACCTCCAACAACTTTGTCAAAGGCAGTTACATGGTGTGGATTACACGCGATTTCAGCTCAATAAATATAAGGCTTGACCACGAAATTAGCAGGACCTTTTGGATGCGCAAAGATAAACAATTACTCTGCTGTTTTCTTAGCGCTTTCTTTACCTCGTCATTTTCTTAAAGCCTTCTCGTTTGTAATGAACTGTTATATTAAGGAATCGGCTAAGAGCATTCCTAACTTTTAGTTAAGTGGTTTTTTCTTCTTTTCTAGGGGTTTTTCACTCTAAAAACTTGTTGTGCCCATTTCCTTTTTACTTCATAATCGTTTCCCCCACTTCAAATAAATTAAAACCGAGTTCGTTCTGCAACGAACCGGAAGACTGTTGGTACCCCCGGTTTTTAAACCACAACAGTTTGGCGCCGTCCGTGGGGACGATTTTCTAATCCCCACTTGAGGTTTCTACCTGGGATATGATAATCAAAGACATCGCAACTGAAACTTCGATGAATGATAGCGACATGATTCCCAGCAGTCTTCCAGCCTCAACGTTCTCTTTACAAGATCTGAAAGCTTTTGTCAGGAAAGTGATACTGGAAATTACGTCGGAGAGGAGTGGAACAGAACCACCGGCTGTTACGAGCCCTGTTCCAACAAACAGAGGGTATAAGAGTGACCCTGACGCGCGAAGCTGCGATGAAGAGGAGATTATCAGGCGCGGTTTAACGATGAGGAGGCCGAGATATCGATTTACTCCGCCTCCTCCAGTTAGAGCTACAAATCCCGTTCCTGGGACTGATCAGGAACGAATGCGAGGCGTATCGACGAACTTAACAGGGAGTTAGAGAACCTGCGTACACAGAGAGATTATGGGCCCCATCCTGGGCGCAATCCTAGTTTATTCGACAGGGCCATGGAGGCCCCGATTAGGCGAAGCAAGGATGACGATTGGTGGCATAATCTACATGTGGCCCAAGCGTCATCCCAGCAATTTGGAGGTGTCTCTCCCGTACTGGGAGATTTGATGCTTCTTTTTTCTGAAGAGATCTAGGCGGCAGTCCCAAATCGGCATTATCACAACCCCGAAGGGTTGCCGACGTTTCACGGCGACGGAGATCCAATCGATCATGTCGCAGATTTTGAGTTAAGAATGGGGACCGTTCGGGCCTCTGATTCGTTAAAGTGCAGTATCTTTGCAGTCGGACTACAAGGCAATGCCCAGACTTGGTTCAAGAAATTGCCGGCCCGATCCATACAGTCATATGGCGGATTTATCTTGGCTTTCACTGAGCAGTTTGCTCCAAATGCAGAACCACCTCGAAGTAGACATAAACTATATAATTTGAAGTATATCCGGACGAAGATGAGTCTCCGATCTTTCATAGAGAAATTTAACAGAACCGCTCAGGGTATCAAGCTGGAGCTCCGAGACAAAATTGATATTCTACAATAAGTTTTTCGGCCAGCTTAGTGAAGAGCCCGCCATCCACCTTGGGAAAGCTCCTTCAGAAAATCAACAAGTATATTAAGGTGGATGAAGCGCTGGGAGCGAGTTATCAGAAGCCTAACGGGAATTCTGAGCCCGTAGGTGATCATAGGGTTTCTTACCCTAAGAAGCAGCCGCGAGAAATAGCGGCTCTGACTGAGGAGAATGTCCCCCCGAAGAAGGAGGACAATCGGGTATATTGCGAATTGCATCACAGTCGCGATCACATGACGTTAAAGTGCCCGATGTTGAAAGAAACAGTAGCGGCAATTCATAAGGAAAGGTCCGATCAGAGTGATCATAAGGCCAAACGAGCTGAATCTCCCCGAATGGGCCATCAAGGTGACAATCGTCACAGGCCGAGGGGAAGGGATAATCGAGGACAACCCCGAAATTATAATGATCGGACGGAGGACCGAAGGTCTCCTCCACCAGAACAAGATAGATGCCAGCACGGTCGAGAGAACCGTAGCTAGGGCCGAAAAAGGAGATGTCGGGGCCGTGGCGGCAGAGCCCCGCAAAACGAAGGTGGAAAACAGGAGCATCCCGCTCCCCCACCTGCTGAAATGGACACCCAGCCTCCTTAAAATGAGGCGGTACCCAAGGAAAGAGAAGTTGCCGGAGATATTTATGTTATCTCCTGGGAAATAAGAATCAATGAATCGGTCAGGGACAGAAAGAGAGCAGCGTGCAGAGATTCCTCTGAGAACTCCGAATCTGTGGCATTGGTTAAGTATGAACCAACTGAGCGGTCCTCTTCTTTCGAGGACGATATCACCTTCACCGCGACTGATCGGGAAGGAGTTAATGATCCATGTGATGATCCCCTTATCATCACTAGAATTATTGCTAACCGTCGGGTCCACATGATCTTAGTGGATATCAGAGTTTTGTGCAATTTGATGAAGCGCGAAGTAGTAGAGATGTTGGGAGCCACTGCTCATGACCTCCATATAGCAAACATAACCCTTTGGGCATTCGACCAAAGGAGTGTCATCCCGTGCGGGAAAATTTTGTTCCCGGTTACTTTGGGAGATTCGAATAGGGACTGATCAGAGATTCTGGAATTCATTGTCGTTGAAGTCGACTTGCCTTACAACGTCACTATTGGATGGACCGGTCTCAGTAAGTTTGAGGTTGTCCCTTCTACGTATCATATGATGCTCAAGATCCCCTCCGTTCACGGAGTTATCTCTGTAAAGGGGATCAAAAAGTAGCAAGACAGTGCTACATGAGCTCGTGCCGAACTTTGGCACCTACCAAGAAGGCCCGGGTGGATTTGCTTGAAGAGCCACCACACCCGAGGCAAGCTATGGAACCCGTTGGGTTCAAATTGATTAATTTGGTTGAGAATGACTCAACCAACACTACTCGCATCGGGGCACATCTGACCCCATCTTTTGAGGAAGAGTTGGTTCATTTGCTGAGAAGCCATGTTGACATATTCACTTGGACCCCGGACAATGTTCCGGGGATAGATCGATCCGAAAGTGAGCATCGGATCAACACCGAACCTGGAACAAAGCCTATTAGGCAGAAGAGGAGACCCCATTCCCTTGAGAAAATTTAAATTATCCGGGCTGAGGTAAACAAACTGCCGCGGTCGGGATTTATCAGAGAGATCCATTACACTGAATGGGTTGCGAACCCGGTAGTGGTATCTAAGGCAGATGGGAAATGAATGATGTGTATCGACTTCACCGACGTCAACAAAAGCTGTGAGTCAGATCCTTTTCTCCTGCCACATATTGATCGTTTGGTAGATGCTGTGGCTGGCAGCACAATGATGAGTACCATGGACTCTTACTCCAGGTATCATCAGATCTTCCTCGCTGAGGAAGATAAGAAAAAATCATCATTCATGATCGAAGACGGCGTTTATTGCTATGTGGTTATGCCATTCGGCTTGAAGAACGCTGGAGCAATATACCAAAGGTTGGTCAATAAAATCTTTAGAGATCATAACCACTTCCATCATGTGGTTATGATAGGCCACATGATAGACGTGTATCTTGATGATATGATTGTCAAATCTATGAATGATGAAAACCATATTTCTTATTTGTCTCGCTGTTTCGAAGTATGCCGCAAATATAAACTCAAACTAAATCCGAACAAATGCTGCTTCGGGATCCGAAGTGGAAATTCTTAGGATATTATGTTTTTGAGAAAGACATAGATGTTAACCCTGAGAAAGTTCAGGCGATCATTGATATGCAACCTCTAAGAAATAAGAGAGAATTTCAAAGGCTTACTGGCCGGTTGGCAGCGCTGAGCATATTTATTTCCACATCCACGGATCGAGCTTTGCCATTTTTCAGAGTATTGAAGAAAGCAAGTCACCTGAATTGGACCGAAGAGTGTGATCAGGCCATATCAGATTTAATGACTTATCTAAGTACTCCTCCTGTGATGGTGAGTCCAACTTGCGATGAACACTATATCTAGTTGTACCAGAGGCCGCAGTCAGCAGCTCTAGTTACCATCAAGGATGACGTTCACAGACCAGTTTATTATGTGAGTTACTCCCTAGTATCGGCCGAAACTAGATACACTACCCTGGAAATGTTCATGTTGGTGTTGCAGAAAGCTATATCTAAGCTAAAACATTATTTTGAAGGCCGAAAGATTTATGTTTATACTGATAAGCCTTTGAAAGTGGTTCTGAATCAGGCGGATCTTAACGAGAGGTTGGCAAAGTGGGCAATCAAGATCAGCTCAATGTATATGGAATTCTTACCCTGAAGGGCGATTAAGGCTAAGGTTCTCGCTGATTTCATGGTCGAAATGACCCGATCAGCCATATTCTTGAACCAGGAGGACGATCGATGGATCATTAATGTTGATGGATCCACTATCAGGGGAAAAGGAGCGGGCATTACCATTACCACCCTGAAAGGCGACGTTATCAACTCCGTAGTTAAGTTCTTATTCTTTGGAACAAATAACATGGTGGAATATGAGGTTGTATTGTCGGGAATGACCCTAGCCCAAAAGATGGGAGTTGCTAAAGTACGGATGTTGTCAGACTCTAAGTTGGTGGTAGAACAATTCGCATGAAGATTCGAAACACATGAGCCCACGATAAAGCTGTATCATGCTAAAGTTCTGGAATTATCTAGGAAGTTCAGTGAATTCTCACTTGACCATATGCCTCGAGAACAAAATAAAGTTGCAGATGCGTTAGGAAGATTGGCTGCAGGCATACCAGACATTGGACCGGGCACAGTATCGATCCTTATTCAGGATCAACCTTCGGAGATATCTGTGACCAAACAGTTAATTGAAGAAGTTGGGGCTTTATGCCATGAAATACAGGGCTTAAATATTAATGCTATTGACTCTCCAAGGGAACCCATGTGGATGGATCCCTTTGTTAAATATTTGACCAATGACCATCTGCCCGAAAAAGTATCTGAGACCAGAAAGATTGAGACCCGGGTTAAGCGATATGTCTTAAATGATGGGCAACTATTTAAAAAGAGTTTTGAAGGACCGCTCTTACTATGTTTATCCCCTATTGAGGCTGAGGTCGTTATGATTTATGTTCATATGGAGATATGCGGTATACACTATGGGGCCCGATCTTTATATCATCGCGTTATCAGGGCCGGGTATTTTTGGCCGACGCTTCTTGAGGATGCTAAGAAATACACTAGACGTTGTGCTGCTTATCAATACCATGCTCCGGTACCCCAATCGCCAGGAGCGCCCTTATCAATGACTCCATTCCCTTGTCCATTCGACAGGTGGGGGATTGATATTTTGGGACCGTTTCCCCGATCAGTAAAGCAGCGAAAGTTCTGTATTGTGGCAGTTGAATACTATACAAAATGGATTGAAGCTGAAGCAATGGTCATTATCTCTGAAAAGGTGGTGAAACACTTCATATGGAGGAACATTATAAGCCGCTTTGGAGTTCCTCGAGCATTCGTATCGGATAATGGACTACAATTCCGCGGAAAGTCCATTCGATATCTTTGTATTAAATTGGGCATCGCTCAGCATTTTTTCGTTAGTAGCTCACCCCCAAACCAACGGATTGACGGATGTTTCCAACAAAGTTATCCTGAAGGGATTGAAAACTAAGTTGGAAGACTTAGGAGGAAAATGACCCGATCATATCTACGAGGTTTTATGGGCTTATAGCACTACACCCCGCTCTACAACCTAGGAATCTCTATTCTCTTTGGTGTATGTGTATGAAGCAGTCAGTCCAGTTGAGGTTGCCATACGATCACCTCGGATAACTCAATATGACGAGCATATGAACGATGAAAGAAGATCCCTAGATCTTGAAATGATTGAGGAGAAAAGAAACGCTATCTACGCGCGCATATGTTCTTATCAACGAATCATGGAGCGGGTCCATAATAAGCGTGTTCTACCCAGGGAATTTTCAGAAGGTGACCTTGTTCTCAGGAATGTGAGAGTTTAGAGAAACGTTGGCAAGCTGGACAGAAATTGGTAAGGACCTTACCGAATTATGAAAAACTTAGGGACTGGGCTTATAAGTTGGAAACAATTGATGGGAATGAAATCTCCCGAACCTGGAATGTTTTGAACTTAAAGCGATATTTTTTGTAAAATCTTTGAAGATTGGTGGCAATTCTGAACCATAAAAATGTTTCTCATATAATGAAAAAGATATAACAGATGCAATATAAATTATTTCTAGCTAGATGAGTGATCGATCTTAAAGTTGGATTTTCTGGACAAGTTTGGACTGACGATAGTAGCAGTCTGTCCATAAGACTTTCAGGTAGTTGTGACCGCTCTAACGAGTCATATGCTTCCACGCTTGTTAAGTACTTAGACGGATCGCAAAATTCCCAAAACTTACTGCAAACTTAATCTCCCATTTGATGGCATTCACCATTCGGAAATAACCCTTGCTTCTTTGTACCTGGCCATAGATGGGATAACCGAGACATAATTAGCTAGTCAAAGCACAAACGCAAGCCTATATTGGGACTTATGCAGAACCAGGGCTTGACCGAAGCTTGACATGAGACTTGTATTAGAATCGGGGCTTCAATATAGCTTGCCATGTGACTCATAAAGAACCAAGACAGTGCCTCCAAAGTCATAATGTTTGATAGGGACGGAATAAAGAGTGATATGTTAATGTGATTAAAATTCCCTAACTTATTAAACCTAGCAATACCCCAACCTAAGTTAAGATGATCGAACGGTCTAGGTTTAATATGGACCTTGAACTTATACTTAGAAGAAAAAATATATTGAAAGATGATAGTTACAATAAACAAAATAGAGAAGGGGGGGACACAAGATCTAAACCTAATCTATCTGCCCTTCCTCCCTATCTGCTGCCGCGGACTTCTCCGCTATCCATGTATTGAGATCATCCAGTTTCCTCTCACTCTCCTCAACCAACTCGTTGACAGATTTTTCTATTAAGTCAAACAAAGGGAAGTTTGGGTTCTTATCCAACGGAGGTTCATCCAAAATTGGGATCTCTTTGAAGTTCTCATCTTTGGTTAGGGGATCGATCAACTCCCAACGCTCATCTTCGGGGTCCAGACAAAATATATTGATTATCTGGCCCTTCATGTTGTCCATATGCTGGGAGACGTCTAACCCATAAATGTTTGCCGCTAGGGCAAACATGAGTGGTGATCGGGTAAAACCCAGAAGGGCTTCCAGAACCACTCATTCAATTGCTTCCTTGCCCCTAACCAATTCTTCCTTCAGTGCGTCTTTTTCCTCCTGGGACCGAAGGAGAAGTTTGTTGCTTTCGTCAGATAACTCTTGTATCTGACGCTCTAGTTCCAAAATTCGGGCCGTTGCGGAGTTAGCAGCGGACTGGGCTTCTTTATGTTTTGCTTCCCACTCCGCTGCTTGAGAAGTGGCAAGCGAGAGTTGGGTCTCCTCTCCCAATAGATCTCCGTTCAAACGGTCCCGCTCATTCCGGACCGATTCCAACTCTTTCTGTTTAATCTCAACTTGCCGCTGAACTAGGGCAAGTTGATCCTTCACCTCATTAGAAGCCGAAGCAGAACTTCGGCTCAGCTGGATAGCAGAAACAAGATCCAAGCCTCTTTTGCATGTCTGCAAAAGGCGAATCTAGTCAAATTTAAAACCTACTTAAGTAGTAGAGTATAAAGACAACTTACTATGACCTAAGATTCTAGATAAGCGGCCACCAAACTGGGGATGGAGCCATCCAATTCGGCGGGGTTCTTCCTCGCCATTATCCTATACTCCTCCAGCATGACATCCTTCTATGAAACTGGAGTTCTCTTAGGTTCCCCAGCCTTCAAGACAGAGGAGACCATCTCTTGGATCGCCCCTTGATGAGTTCAGGATCTGATGGCATGGGGGCCGATGGTCAACCAATTGAGATCCCTTTCTTCGGGATCGGGGGCTGCATGCCCTTCTCCGGCTTTCCTCAGCCGCTTGTACTGCTTCGGGGCCTCCGCTTCGGGTGCCCGCTTGTTTTTATTTTGAGGTAGAGGGGGCCTCTGCATGTTCTCCTCCAAGTTAGAGGACGGGAGGACATCCTCAAGTCTTATCGCCCCCCTATAGCAACAATTGCACGATATTAAGATCTATGGGGGAACTGTTCCCGATCCTATACATAGCCGGCAAGCTCAAAGATCAGATTTTCGCCGAAATCACCTCATCCACCTCCACCATTGAGGGACCGGGCCTCTGGCTGCTGGAACCTCCCTTAGATCGAGAAGACTCCGCGGGGGTGTCTGATGTTGATTTGGATGACCGCAACTGAGCATCCTTCTTAGCTTTCACGGCATCAGTCATCTCAGCCATTCGGTTTCTAGACATTGTATCTGTGGAGCTTGCAGAAGAAAAATGATAAGAATTAGGAGAGATGAACTAAGGTACGTTAAAGTCCATACTCGATCCTCCTGACTCAGATGAGCCCGAACTAGAGAATACCACCTTTGAGGCAGGGGCTCTGGTCCTATCAGCCACCCCTATCTCTAGTAGCTTCTTTTCCCGAAGTATGTCTATACGCTTAAGACGTTTCTCAGGAAGGGGAAACATCACCAATGTATTGGCAATATCCTGATGGGAAGGGTTGAACCGCGTTCGGTCCAACCTCCCGATGTCAGGACGAGTGATAAGGGAAGTCACCTTCAAAAAGTCCTCCCTCGGAACGTCTATCCAGACGTAACATGATTCCCACTCATGTAGGGATTCCTCCTTGTCGACAATGGCGCACTCTTTGGTGCGAATCGTAATATAATACAACCTACGACATCCTAACAACCTTCTACCCCTTCGGGAGCCCACCAAAAATAGGTTGAAAAAATGTCTCAGGTTTGGTTCTATCCCTTGCCTATAACAATAGAAAATAAACGTAACTATATACACATAACTGCCCGGAAAAAGAGCGAAGATCGGGCAGTGGATCTCCCGAAGTACGGCTGCTACAAAGGGGTGAAGCGGGAATCGCAAGCCGCACTTCAGGGAGGCATAACTAACGGGTAAGGCGTTAACAACAACGTTCATCTCAGCGGGAAGGAAGCAATGAACGTCTTCCTTCTCCCTCCAGATTGAATAATGGGACGGAATAGAGAACTTGACCCGAAGTTCTTTGGTGTCAATATCAGAAACAAGGGGATATCTAACCTTACGAGGTGTCATGAGTGGTTACCTTAAGATTTGCGAAGAAGAAAGAGGTTTGAAAGCACTGGAACGAAATCGCCGAAGAGTATTAGGGCTTGGGAATTCTTCTCGAAATGGCAAACGATGGTCGCACAGTACCAAAATCCCAACTTTTATACTCTCACACTGGCCACTCACAAAGTGACACATCACTGATGCAGGCGGCCATAGTCTGACGATCTGTCTTTCCTTTGGAATACGGAATGACGCATGCTATTGTTAAAGCTCAAATTACACTTTTACCCATAGCCGTTATAGCTTTCAAATTTGAAAACTAACTTTCTGAAAATTCTCTAAGTGCATGATCGGTCTTCAAGGACGATATCATACCCAGTTCAGGTACGATCCTCCGTTCGTTCGATCGAGCACCCTTGCCCCGAACGCTATCAGTCAGATGGTCGAACTCACATCGCCATTATGATGGCGATAAAGTAAAAAGGGCTAGTGATGAGACCTTTGGATCCCGGTACCCCGAACCAGGTTTGGCCCAAGCCTTGCTAGGCCAGCCCAAGTGACGAAAGCCGAACTTGAAGGCCCTAAATCCAACTTCCAACAAACGTTCGACCCGACAAGGATAGATGAACCTGAGAGCCCACTTGGTCCAAAAAGCACATACTCAGTGACCGGGGACCGAAGACCAATAATGCATATGGTCCATTGTTTTTGGGACCGATACGATGGATCGGTCAAGACGGTTATAGCCCACGTGTCTTGCGCTTCGAGCTCAACCACACCTACCACGCTTCGGTCCTGATCACGCAGACTACACTTCGATCCCGTCCATGTTTTCCAGTATGTGAAAACAATCTCCAACAACCTTATCAGAGGCGGTTACAGGACGTGAATTACACGGGATTTCAGCTCTATAAATACAAGGTTTGACGACGGAATTAACATGATCTTTTGGATACGCAAAGATAAGCAATTACTTTACTGTTTTCTTAGCGCTTTCTTTACCTCGTCATTTTCTTAAAGCCTTCTCGTTTGTAATGAACTGTTCTATTAAGGTATCGGCCAAGAGCATTCATAGCTCTTAATCAAATGATTTTTTCCCATTTTCCAGGGGTTTTTCACTCTAAAAACTTACTGTGTCCATTTTCTTTTTACTTCATAATCGTTTTCACCACTTCAAATAAATTAAAACCGAGTTCGTTCTAGAACAGACCGAAAGATTGTTGGTACCCCGGTTTTTAAACCACAACACTTATTTCTTCACTTATATTTCATCGTGTATTTATCATAACTAGTGAAGTCATTAATTAGAATATCAACAAATATCAATCATAACTTATACATACTAGTGAATATGGGGCATTCCTCTATTCTTTAAACTAATTAAAAATTTTGTTTTCAATTATATATTATACAATAAAAAAATAAATCTTAGTGTGTCATATCACCGAGGATAATATAACTACCTAGCATATACATATGATTATGTTGAATTCAGTTTTTCATAAAGGCATGCCTAACTTTCACAAATGAGACAATTAATAATTCTATAGCACCTAAACTAAACATACAACATTGCAGTAACTTTCACCTGCTTCGTTTGAATCTCTTCTTCCGGAAGATGTTCCGAAACGGGGGCTCATTATTTGATTGAATCGATCTTTGAGTAATGTAAGTAGAATCTATGGAGTGCAAGAATACCAACAAGATGAGTTAATGGAAACACCAAACGAAGCAGGGGAACCGATGAACTCATCTTGGAATGCTTCATCTTCTCAAAAGCTTGTTTGATTTCGAGTGGAGACGGGAAATCATACCACTCGAGGTAAAACGAAAGAAGCATGCCGGAAGTGTTTAAACCGGAGGAATCAGAGGAGGGCCATTTACCAGATGAAATGTAAGCATATAAATGGTTATTCATGTCTGGACATTGGTTCAAAAGATCTTCGATTCGTTTCTTTAACGAGCCGAGAAAGGCTGATTGCAAGATTTCCCCACTTGAAGTGGTTAAAATACCGTTTGAGAGAGCTTCTTTGTATGCTAAAGCAATCTGCGGAAGGAGAAATAAGAAGTATCAAAGGATGAGGCAAAAAAATGAACACTAAAGAAGTAGAGAAATGCGCATTGTTGCACCAATTTTAATGACAAGACATTACCCTTAAACTCGAAACAGATATCGAATCGCTCAAAATGCGATTATCATTAGCAACTGTGTCAGTTATGCTTTCCACAGTCGAGTATAATGACAGATAAACCTGGAACGTTCAAAAAATCAATGCCTGATGAGAAAATAATATTCATGTTTCTGGTGCAGCACAAATTGAGGATAACCTGAAGCATTGCTGATCTGTCCTTGCTAACACACTCAAACAAGAGTTCACGACAAAACGTTTGAATATCGAGCTCAGATCTGATGATTAGGAAAAATAATATTGCAAAACGATTATTTTGATTGTACCGCAGAATATCTATGGAAGAAGCATACAAACGACTTGCCTGCTGCTCGAGTGTGAGTCGCAGAAGAGTTGGGCAAAAGCAACTAAGCTAGGATTCGATGAGAAAGTATTAACTAGCTGCTCAACTTTGGCATTACCTACACAATCCGTTGTTGGGGTGCAAAAATTGGGTTTGGTCAAGCTGTTCAACTGCAAAAGGAATTTTATTTATTTCCATTTATAACAGTAGACTATTAGAAACTATCAAGAGAAATGCAAACCTTGTGCGTGGCTCGAGACAGTAAAGATTGGCTTCCTATGTGATCATCTGCATAAGAACATGCTCCAACTTTTCTCTTGACATACAAGACACCTGAACTAAAGGGGTGATGCTTGTCCCCTGAACTCCACCAAGGTTTATCTATACGAGTAAATTGTCTGCAAACTTGAAACTCATACAACAAGGAACTCATATTGTATTAAATGATATAAAATATACCTTCAGGGGAAAATTCAAGAACTTGAGGCCAATAACGAGGACCACAGACATTAATAGCCTTCAACTGAAGCAAGCAAAAAAAAGAAAATGCTATCACAAACTCGTGCATAAACTGCATGCAAGTCATTGACATAAACTACTCATAGAGGCATCTGACTCTCATGCTATGTATTAAATCATGATAATATAGATGCATATTTCCCATCAGAAATGGATTCACACAGCGTTTTTACTGGCGAGAGATATTCTTCTCTATGTAAAAAACACATAAGTTACACTTAGAAAAAACATGTATGAGATAAAGCAGATTTACAATAGTGCGTTCTGGAAGAATGCAGGGAGTGACTTCGAAGAAATTTGTTTCATCATAGACTTCGGTTTCTTTTATGGTGATTTCAAGAGGGACATAGACCGGTAAACCAGTGTCAACATCAACTGTCTGGATCCATCGTGCTTCGGTAGCAAGAACATATAAATGCCTGAATGCCTGTGATAAGAGTGTAACACATTACAGAGCCTAATCTTAAAATAACAAAGGCAGAGCAAAATACTGATAGGGGGAATTGGTTGCTATGAAAAATTTAAACAAAATAAAAATCCTCAAAAGGGCAAGAGGTGCGGTAATATGCAATACTACAGATTGATTCGCTTATTTGTAATCACTTTCCTCACCTGGAGATGACATCTGTTGTCATTAGGACCACTGGGGAAACGCGGATATAGTGTCACCAGCAAAGCAGCAATAGAACTGTTGCAGGTCGAGAACGTCTGCATGCCACCTCCAAGGAACAGAAATCCAATTCCTAAGCTAACCTATATGCATACATATTGCACTTAATTTCGTCACCACTTTGATAAAAATCAGACAAATGAAGTATTATAGATCTCAAATGTTTATGGATTATAAACATACAAAAGTAATCTGTCTTATGCTCTTCTTAGTGATAACTAATATGCAACTAAAAGAAGATAGTTTAGAAAAATTTTTTTTTTACATCTTAAGACCTTATTTCAGTTTTAATACTGTAAAGATATCCATCATCATCCTTCGTAGAAGAGGCAGGAAGATCACAGAAAAAAATGTGGAAATAACAAACTTTATTAACTTAAGGATAAAATCATAGACCAAAGTTAAGAAGGCTAACCGCCATTTGACCACCAAAATAACCATGCCCATCAGCAGCAGAGTTGCAGTTGCGAAGAAACTTCAGTAATCTGAATATTTGTAAATTGCCAGATCCAGACATTACCTAATTCAACCGACAGGTTCAGAAGCTGCTTCTTGTGAACTAGTAAACAGAGACAGGTAACTAGAAGAATCTACTAACCACGCATAAAGACAGCATGATTAGATTAAGGCAGGACTCCAGTGTCCCACGATCAACATAGCTTGAAAGTCCATTTGGTAAGATTTTCCCATTAGAAACACAAACAGGCTTTATCTGCAGGCACAGAGATATATGTAAGAATATATGCCAATCATAAAAATAATCAGTAGACATTTCCATGCTAACCTCATTCAGGAAATAGATGGCATATTTGTACAGCAACTCCTGTGCATTTCCATCTCGTGTACCAGCAAAACGCAAGCCTGCAAACATGTATATTTCTGCACTTAGCACAAAAAAACCTGAGCCATGAAGTTTGTGTTGCACTAATGTAAAAGAGAAAGGAAACATAAATCCATGTGCAAAGTTACAATTTTAATACGTAACCAAGAATGCTTGAAAGATTGAAGATAAAAAAACTTTAAAATAAAACAAATACGAGCCTTTATCCAATAACATGAGGACTACATGGATATGTTGCAATTCTACTGATCTTATTTCAATATTGATTAATTTCATATAAGAAATATTACCAAGAGAAATGCAAGCTCCGGTAATAATATTAATGTAGGCTTGGATGAAAGCTTCAGCATCCATTTCATGTGTATCATTCATCTCATTTGCAAGACACTTTACCCCATGTTTTATAACTTCAGGAACTTGAGATTGAATCCATTCTTCGGATGGACAAACTCTGACATCAAAATTGCAATATTAAGATATAGAACAATTTAAGTTTCAAAAAATTTGGTTCACAGAAGATAAACATGAGGTTATACCTGCTCCACAGTATTAAATTCCGAGCAACAACATGAATTAAGATAAAATCAGGTCTCACATATTGCAGTTCGTACTGGTTTTGAGGAATTGAAAGCCGAGAAACTACCACCTCCGACTCTGTCTATTTAGATCAAATGTTGCAAATTATTCAAGATTGAAACAAGGAATATGTAACAGATATTCATGGAAAGGGAAAAGAACTGAAAAATCGCTCATTACCTTTAAGTACATAAGAGCAAGAGCAATAACAGCTGCAGGTGCAGTGACGTCAATGTTGACAAGATTCCCATCCATAAACTATTGGATAAAAATCTATTTCCATTCAGATAATGGCCTTAAAAGGTTCATTACAACAAATATATCCTACCTGTCCAGAATTTCGGTTGTGCTCGTCATTAAATGATGAAAGGCGATGGAGCCTGTCCTGTTTTATACAGCAAAAATCCAAGAAAACAGGCGCATCATTTGTGAGCGGAGACAATCAGAAAAACAAATATAAGAGCTTGTGTCAACATACATTGTGGAGCTCTTTACCCTCAATGTACTGAAACAAATGTTCCACAATTGAATAGACAGATCCATTGGCATCTTCCCCTCGGCCTTCAATACAAGAGGGTTTGAGAGTTAGCCAGAAAATAAAGGAATTAAAGGAGCTCATCATAAAATCTTATACCCAAAGCAACAAGTCCTAGAGAAAAGCCAGCAGAAACTGCATAGCCCTCCCACTCCAGTGCATTATCTCCACCACTTCTACGGCCTATTTCTCTCTGGAAAAACGAAACAATTCATGACATTATCATTAAAACTTCAAAATGACTGAGGACAAAAGGTTCATCTGGATTTATTGCAGCAAGCTAATACCAGAGGTTTACACGGCCATGATATTACAGTTTTAAAATTGACTCCAGGAGATATAGAAACCAAAAATATATAAATCTAAAGCATAATTGGTGAACTGAATTATATCAAATTGATAGTATTTTGATAAAATGTAAAGCATAAAAATCACTAAAATTAAATCAGCAAGTTACCAGAAGAATTTGCATCGTCTGTGGGTGAGCCGATCCCTCATAAAGAAGACCAATAGAAATAAGAGCTGCTGACTGCAATTCCATAGAATAAATTCGGCATTCTTTAGTGAAGCATGAATATTAAATTCAAATGATTTTGTGCATAGAATTAATTCCAGAATGATACCTGTATAAGTGTAGGCAATTCTAACTCTGGAAATGAGGAAGGATGGCGAGCAGGCAAGTGCACATAAAGAGACTGATCAAAACAAAGGGTCGAATAATTATGCATGCTTGCTAAATAGAAATTAACAGTTTATAAAATCTGGAACATGATATAGTCCATTATTCAAGGAAGAAAAAACCAACTGTACATCAAAGCAGTTCACCATCATAAAAGTATGAGTATGAAATGAAGTCAAATCTAAGCAAATACTCCATAGTACATTCAAGATTAAAATAAAATCAAACGCCTTCTAAGTTTGCTAAAAGATACATGCCAGAGCATAAAACTACTTAAACTATGTACATGACTTGGTTTGAAAAATGGTATTGGAGCTCAAATAAATGAACAGAATATTATTAAAATAACAAATTAAGATTTCTAGAGTCCATCAGAAATCAATATAAGAAATATAATGAGGCAATAAGAGGTGTGAAGCAGAGAAAAAATAAAAGTTAGTTTCAGCTTAGAAATAGATGGTTGCATGGAGTCCATCAGAAATCAAAATAGGAAATAGAATGAGCTAATAAGGGGTGTGAAGCAGAGAAAAATAAAAGCCAGTTTCACCTTAGAAATAGATGGCTGCATGGTTCCTCTATATGACGCAGCAAGTCCAATCATCAAACCAACCGTGGTACTTTCATGTTCCTAAAAAGTTTAGAACACAAGGTTTCAGTAGATATAGCATGAGGATACACCAAAAAACATGTAGAGAAATGGGTTAGCTCGGATTTGTTTAATCCATGATCACCGGTGAATAGTATATGTAGATATCAGAGATAGTCAGCACTCGAAGTTGCCCATGTAAACCCAAAGCAAGAAGCAGGCCAGCGTGGGCAACATTGGGCTCATCAGGTTTGTTGTAAAGTATCCATGTTCTTGACAATTTACCCTAAATACAAGGATCCAAACAAACACAAAAAAAGTGAAAAGTGAAATTCTCAGGCAATACCCAGAAGTACAGAGATAAGGAGCGAAAATCAGTGAAATCAATTACAGTGCACGAATATAGTTACGGTAGTTTAAAATCACTAAAACCTTGACAGGAGAAAGTCTCAAACCAGCAGCAACCGCATTGTGAAATTCCGGCCAGCACTTGAGCTCTTGAATATTTCTCACGTTAGGGTCTAAGTTAACCTAAATCACCAGTAATAATCTTTTAAGAGCTCAAGTGCATAAAATGATATAATCAATAATCAAGAAAAACATTACAACAGCATTTTGCTGAGCAGGCAAGCGACCAGCCAAGACTAGTTTTGGAACAGAAAATGCCTGGGAAAATTCAATCATCAGGTAGTAAAAAATAAAATTGTATCTATAATTCATATTGCAAATATGGGAAAAATAAATGGATCGCACCTCTGTTAGAAAAGTGCATATAGTACCCAGGGTAAATGCACCACGTCCAAAGGGGAGAGAAGTTGTTCTTTGAGCAAGATGCCAGAGCTGACTCTGCACACATTTCATAGTTGCGTTGTAATCTTGTAACAAGAATAAAATCTAACCCAGAGAATTCAAAATAAGAAACAATATACAACCCAGTAAATTTTTCATGTATCTTAGCTCTATCTCTCTTATTACCCTGCTTTTCAGTTTTAAATGGAAGAGCTAAAAAGAAACTCATAACATCAAGCGAACCATTGACATAGAGTAGAATACAGAAATAAAAGCAAAAGATGAAGACAATTAGTTCAACAAAAATCAAGTAAGAATTTAAATAAAAGTCAGAAGCATGTCACTAACTTCCAAAGAGAGCAGTTGTATATGAACAACATAATCAAGCCCAATGGCCATGACACGAGTAGATAGATAGTTCAAGAATGAGAAAAATCATGATAAGGTAAGGAATATCAGTATGCAAAATGGAAAGCCAATAGAATGAGCAAGCCAGAAGCCGATTTTTTAATTCATCAACAAAAAATGTTTGCATTGGTAAGTAAGTTATCTGCTTTAAATGGAGAACACTTTACAAGATTAAGTGTAAAAATTGAGCATCGCTCATCTAAAACAACATACCTGTTGAAATTCCTGGTCTGCAGCTGAAGGACTAGCAGGCGTTTGTATAGATACAGGTCTAGAAGAGCACAAAAGGCGTCTGACCTATGTGAAAAGTGCATTTTTCAAACAAAAAACTAAAACATATAAAATAAAAATAAACCCTGTTCAGATTAATTATCAACTAGAAATCACCTCATTAAGACGGAGATCACGACCAAAGCGCATCTGTGTGCTAGAATTAAAAACATGTTCCATTCCATCAGTTAAAGATCCCTCGAAAGTATCTAAATCATCTATCATGGCGTTCTCAAACTCAATTGGGTCAGACGATGAAGATACGGTCACTGGCTTCAGGGGTAACATGTAAGGCATGGACAATGAAATCAAATTTGTCAAATTAGTATCAAAGTTGGAGGATCTAGCTGGATCTCCTAAATGTAGCAATGCCAAGTCTTCACGACCAATGAGAACATATGCGGCATCAGACCAATTGGTTGGAGGAGACTCACGACACTTGTCTATAGCCTAAGAAGGACAGAAAAAATGATAAAAAAATTATCATAGAATAATCAAGATACAGATTAATTATGACTCTATAGAATCTTATGTTTAGAACTTCCATCATAGCAACAGTAACTCAGCTTACCATCATAGTTCCTGAAAATCTAAACAAAAGGGGAAAACAAAACTCCAGAAATTTGATTGAAGCAATTAACACTGGGATATGAACACAAGAAGCACTAAATGAAACAAAGTGAAACAAAAAACATTGCCAAAGATATATGCTTCGCGCCAATCATTGAAGAAGGCAATGTCTTACATGCCTTAATGGGAGAGAAACACCAGCTGGCAGTAGGTCTAAATGCTGCAGTCCAAACTTCTCACCGACCATAGCTAAAACGGTTAGCTCTTCTCGATTATGATATTGGCCAGAGGAAATATTATAGCTAATACCACAAGACAATCTTCTTCCCGTTTGCTCTGCACCACACAACAGACTATAAAATAAAACTATATTTCTGCTCAAGGTTACAGTGGAAGCTCCACATTTGCAGATCAGCGTGGGGATATCAGATGTACTTGCAGAATCATATCCATATCGCAAGCAATTTTCAAGCCATCTCATTAAACTTGGAGGATTACGGGTAGCACTCAAGCAATCAGGTGACCCATAATCTTTCATGAGTCCCAGAAAATCACGTTTGTAGTAATCCAAGAAACCCACTTCTCGTAGGAAACTAGAGATGTCATATAAGAGAACTCCTAGAAGATGTAAGTCCCTGTAGAAAAAGCCATTTGTTCATCACCGATTAAACATTATACATTGAAACACTACGTGAATGATAAAACTGGCCACCATTTTATAAAAAATGAAATTATGTATAATTTGAACGTCAAAATTGAAAATGCCTCCCTCCCCAACAAAAAAGCCAAAATCGGCAGTTACACAATACTTAAATTTAAGCAAGTAATTAGAAGCAAAAACCCTGCTGACAAAAAATCAATCATGGAGATAAAAAATGAAAATCAGGGTTCAGAGACGGTACCTTTTACGGAGTATGTCAAGTTTTAGGGTTTCATATACAGCATGTAATGAATCTAAAGTTTCAGTAAGCATTTCTCTATAGAAACTTTCATCCCCAGGCACAGCAGCAGCAGATTGATATAAACCCTCGTCTTCAGATGATAAGCCAGGAAAAGCACCAGCAATGCAATTGCTGTTTAAGTAATTTTGATTATATTTACTCTGTAATAGAAACTTCCATGAAGGATGTGGATCTGGATCAGAGCATGATATAGACGCAACGTAATGCTTCTGACATATCCTTTTTATGACATCACAAAAGGATTGCCATTCTGAATCAGTGGTGAAGGAATCCATAGATATATCGTCACTCCACAAAGATCTAAGGAAGTGTTCATAAAATTTGGAACTAAGTCCTTCAGACATTGATGAGATACATTCATTCGTCAAAGTGGATGAAGGACCACATCGAAATACACATCGGTAAGCCTAAAAAGAAAAACAATATGAGTAATAGTTGTAGTGCGATCTCAAATCACTGGATTTGATAAGATTAAAAATTTCAAAGCCTTCTCAGTATCATAAAGGGTCATACTCAAGCATAAATCAAATAGAAAAGGAATGATCAAGTCACTTCTCTTCTAAAACATAAAAATCCATGAAAAAATTTAATGGAGAAATAAGGCTACAACAACTCCAAAGGATTTAGTGAGTTTTCATCTTATAAAGATAGATACGTATTTTCACAACCTGGCCATTGCCCATAACTATGTTGACCCTTCCTTCAACCGCATCAGCTAAATCTACTATTCTCATATCCTTTTTGAAATAGTTGTTTCCTGAATGCTTACTGAAGTTACCTTCTTCCAGATTAGGAGGCATGGAAAATTTGCACAAGCATACATTTCCTGACTGCAAAAAATTAACTTGTACAACTTAAAAGCACAAATATACAACTCATGTTTAAAAAAATAGTTTAATGGAAGAAAATGGTATCATGTAGGTGCGATTCAGGAAATGGAGCAGTAGAAACCAAAATTCAAGTGCATAAAATTAAAATCTAGCAAAAGAGCATTGGAAATACAAAAAAGGAACCAACAGCTGCAAAAGAACATGCGATCAAGGAAATATATTCATTAGATGAACAAACAAGAACCAGTTCAACAGAGGCAAAAGAGTAAAATCCAGCGACATACGTAGAGAAGAAATGTACTTTCGGGCGTCAAAGCAATGACATCTCTGAGGGGAAGCTGTCCAACTTTTGATCTGCAAAATTTACCTTAAAAAATACTCATAAAAGTTAAAATCATCAGTCAATAATCAGATTGCATACTTAGACCGAGTAACAGCAACGGTAGCAGCTGATATGGCAGATATGCTCCAACTCATGTCAGCCTTAACATCATATATAATCTCATTATTGACTTCCAAACTCTGAAGCCGTAAATATAATAACTTCTTTTGTTCTTGGAGAAGAATACATATGAGCGGCGCATCATCAAGATCAGTAGCAAAAAAAATCTGATAATGATAAAGATAAAACGCACCAAAATGTGTTAATATTTAAATAGAGATAAAAATATCTACACAAAATCGCAACACAAAAAAATTATTAAAATGATAAATAAATAAATCAATATTAAAGTAAAGAATCCTTCATGCTAAGGGCATGGAAAATCATACTCTATGACTTCATTGCTTCAATAATTAAAAATACTATTTTCAAGAAAAAGGCTATTCATAAATACCAGTTCCAAGAAGCTACCTCAGTGTTTTCAATGACTGATTCTGAATTTGTATTATCTTTTTTAGAATATAATATAGGAAACAGTAACCAGTGCATCCAATATTTTCTTGAAAAAATAACCACATTTTTGGCACCTTGCTGGCAGGAGTTTGTGATCCTTTGCCTTGCCAAATTTTCCGAAATAAATGCTTCATTGACATTCCAGGAAGAATTAGCATAGATGAGTCATGGATAGTCTCCTCAATGTTGGAGTTGAGGGTTTCTATAACCCATAGAGAATGTTGCATTTTGGCTGCAGAAAAAAAAATGATTATTCTGCATCTACTAAGAATGTGCCTCCAAAAATAAGCATGAACCGGATAAAAAGTGGAAGAAAATCAGGATCTTCCACCTGTGTTGTGTGAAACCATTAGAGGAATAACTTCACTAGCCCAAATTGTCTTTTCGTCAAAATCCCACATAACATTAAGCTGCCCTCTTTCTTCAGTATAAGTTATCTAGGAAATTTGGAAAAAACATAACTTCAAAGCGGGATCCTTTGAAGGAAATAAAATGAAACCATTGACGAAAAAACTATTTGAATTTGCTACCTGAGGCTCTTCCAACAGATCTTTTAGTATTAAATGCGAGGATGACGGCGCTTCATTTATTCTTACACGAGATTCAGATGCAAGAGGTGGTGTATACTTCTGATGAGGACTATATCGAGTATCTTTCTTGGGGCGGAAGGAATCCTGAGCAATTAGAAGGCTTGAAGATGATAATGAGACGTTTGTAAGTAAGTTGTCTTCATCTTCTCGCAAGAGTAGTAAACCAAAAGGAAGAGACCATATGGTTTCGATAGCATGTGGAAGTGGGATAGAAACCACTTCACCTGTACAAGATTAACAAAATTTCCTATCAGGGTAATCAAATGTCAGATTGAAATTTGAATAGCACGCAAAGAAAACCAGAGTAAGAAAAGTAGAAGCAAATTTTAAAAAACAAAAAACAGAAAACAAAAAATCACCTGTTATTCTATATATTGTTATGCTATCGGTTAGCAGAACACAAAGTGAGGCTTCAGACCTATCACCCATCTTGCACCAGCATACCTGCATTTCCTAGTATCAGCATAATTTTCTTGGTATTATTATTTAACTTTGGGTTTGAGATTGCCCTCATTCCAGCCAAGAGCAGGACGAAAATATTTTGCAATTAAACTACTTCACTAGATTCAAAAAATTTCAAAAACTCAATTTCCATCCTTTTTACAAGTATCATGACAGTCAGTCATCATAGCAAGATATATTAAATTTTAGATATGCCTTTATGCATAACATAGGATAAACAGGAAAATATCATATATCAAAGGTTCGTACCTCTTACCTTTAAATATTATATTAGTTCTGTAATTCCCGTGATAGCCTATTCTAAACTTCGATACTATATAAATTTAATTTTTTATGTAGCTTAATTTAAACGGAAGAAGTACGCAAGCAGAAGTTCTTCTCACCCTTTATACACAGTTCTGAGGGACAGTACTTAAAAAAGGTAACTCAGGAAATGAGAAAGCTGCAATGAACTAATTCTCCAACTTAAATGCTAAGGTTATTAAAACTTCTGGAGATTTGAATTACCTTGATAACTTTGGAGGGTAATGTGAACCTCTTGTGAACTCGGTGACCTGCGCTCCATATGATTCTGTTCCCTCGGATAAAAATTTCGTGATCAACTCCATCAGCAGACGAAGCCTCGCCAAACTCATCATCCTCATCACTCTGTTTGGTCTTTTGGGAATCGAAGAGAAAGTACTGGTAATCCTCTCCCGAGGGTTCTCCGCCGTCCTGCGCTTCGACCGTCAAGCCAAGAGGCTTGAATTCCTTGACAACAGTGACCTCTCTAACGCCGGCAAGCGGCATTCTAGCAGGAATGGAGGGAAATGATTGTACTTTCAAAATCGTTGATACTCACTACTCAGACGATGTTGCCCTAGCCGTTAATCATGGTGTGCATTTAATTGAATCTTCTTATAAACTAACTTTTAAAATATTTACAATTAATATAATAAAATTTAATATGAAATGAGTTTTCATGTACTAACCGTTCAATTAAATATAACTGATAATTGATTAAGTTATGATAATCATTTAAATTTAAAATTTGTTGATTAACTCATTAAAGATGATTTAATTTCAATTTAATCAATATCAAAATATTAAATATGTTTCAAAATGGATTAAAAAACAAAGCAACAATATGATATGTTCTGCATGTGGGTGATGTTTGCCCACGGCCCCCCAACTTACGGGGTGTGTAAAGGGCATGCCCTCCAAGTTACAAAATTGCAAATATGGTACACTTTTTGATAAAAAATATGCATTTATAGCCCTCCAACTTCAATTAAATGCAAATAAGACACCTCAAGTTTCCAATACCGTTTATNCAGGAATGGAGGGAAATGATTGTACTTTCAAAATCGTTGATACTCACTACTCAGACGATGCTGCCCTAGCCGTTAATCATGGTGTGCATTTAATTGAATCTTCTTATAAACTAACTTTTAAAATATTTACAATTAATATAATAAAATTTAATATGAAATGAGTTTTCATGTACTAACCGTTCAATTAAATATAACTAATCATTTAAATTTAAAATTTGTTGATTAACTCATTAAAGATGATTTAATTTCAATTTAATCAATATCAAAATATTAAATATGTTTCAAAATGGATTAAAAAACAAAGCAACAATATGATATGTTCTGCATGTGTTTTGAGATTTATAATGCAGTTTGAGAATGTGTTTTCATAATGTGATGACAGATCAGTAATGCATTCCGTGTTCTGTAATATATAAATTGAATTGTAGAAAGAGAATGATGTTATGTATAAAGTTAGATATAAAATACATTTTATGTAATAAATGACTTTATTATCATTTAGTTATGAATAAGATTAAATTCAATTTAATTAAATTTGAAATATTGCTAATACAACACAAATACAACAATAAAGAATACTTCATAAATTTATCATCCACGTCGTCCATATTGTCTGACACTTCAACAAAAAATCAAACAAAATACTTAAGAAAAAGTGTAGATTGTGACACACACTTGAATCCGACATCGTAAAAATGTTGAAAATATTGAAGCTTCACCTTCAAATGTCTGAGTTTTTTATAATACTTGAAGCTTCACCTTCAACGAGTATTCTGGTTTGGGATAAGATATAATGGAAACCCATGTTTTTATACTGGCCGGTACACGAAAAACCGGGTATCCGGGTCGACCCGGAAAAAAAATTATTTTTTTAAAAAGGCCAGTGTACCGATCGTACTAGTCCGGACATGTACGAAATTTTGAATCGATATGAAAACATTCATAGAAACATGTGGTTGGAGTTGAAGATTAAGATAATGAGTGATATGTTTGTAATTTAAAATTTTAAAATATGTTCTATGTTTAGAATGTGGTTGAGGCCACATTTTGCATTCTAAGCACAAACCATGAAAATGTGAAAATGCATTATGAGTAAAACGTGAATGAGAATGTGGTGTTGTTCTATAAAAACTACGAAAATGTATTCTCACAGTCAAAATGCATTATGAAAACGTGTACAGAACATAGCCGTGATTTGTTGTTATGAAAACCAATGTTTTCATATCGATCCGTAATTCCGTTTCGATCAAAATCGATATAGCTTGTATATCGACCGCACAATATTTTTTTGTATTTTTGAAAAAAAAAATATTTTTTTATGGTCGAACTCGAAAAAACTTTGGATTCAACCCGAAAACCTCGATATTTGTCAAAATATACGTACCGCCCTAGTTTTTGCCGTACAGTATATCGACTGTTATAAAAATATTAGCATAAGGGAATGTGTGTGTATTTTCATGTAACATATACTAGAAATTAGGCGGATGATATTCAATATTTTCATATTGTGTATGATTTGATCCATTTATTCTCAAAGTTTTTTTAAATGCAAAACTACATTGTTGAATTTTGACAAAATTAATCATTGAAGCTGATTTCCAATATTTCAAATTATGTCAATTGAAGTCTTCCATGAATGGGAAAGACAAATTTGACAAATTTTATCCTAATGATACTAATATTCTACATTGTTTTAAATTTGTGCAATTATAGTTCTCATACATTATTTGAAAATTTTGATTTTCAATGGGCGACGCATAAATTTGGTTTTCGTAGTTTCATATTTTGACAATTTTAGTCCTTCTATTTTGATAATTGTGACAAATTAAGTTCATTAACTTTATTTGTGGCAAAATTAGTCTTCCTACTTTGCCACATTTGGCAAATTAGGTCTTACAAGTTTTATATTTATGACAAATTTGGTACCCGAAGTTTGTATCATTTTTATATAATACGGAGACTAATTTTGTCACTACGATCAAACTACATGAACCGGTTTTGTTCGATTTCATTTGGAGAACTAAATATGAAATTTGAGGACCGATTTTACCAAATGTTTCAAAATAGGAGGACCGATTTTACCAAATGTCCAAAATTCGAGGACTGAAAATGCCAAAATAAACTTGGAGGACTAAATTTACCAAAATGATCAAACTACGAGGACCAAAAACGTCATTTTCTCATTTTCAATATTTAATTGTTTAGCGATTTTGGTTATGGTGTGTATAAAAATACAAATTATAACCACATTATGTATTAAGCCATAAAATTTGACGTCAAGAAACAAATGACAATATTACATGACCTTGTGTTTTTGTGTCAAATGTAAAGTAATAGTTAATTTTAACCAAGTTTACAAAAATACCATCAGATGACTCCAATGCGAAAAATGCTCAGGAAAAATGTCACATCATCCTGAGCACGTGAGAGTTACAAAAATAATTCTAGGCAATATCAATCTATAAAAAATGTTTTCATATTTGTCATTGTTGTGGTTTGAAAACCGGGGGTGTCAACAGTCGACCGGTTCGAAGCAAGACGAACTCGGTTATAATTTATTTAATGTGTGGAGAACGATTATAAACCAAATGCAAAGAGGACAAGACAATTTTAGAGTGGAAAACCTCAAAGTTGAGGAAAAAATCACTTAACTAAGGGTTAGAAAAAATACCATTAGCCGGTTCAATAAGCAAAGTAATAATCACAAAGACCATATTTGTTCTTTAGACAATAAAGGGGAAGAGACTTATCGAAAATAAATCGACATGAGGTTTCGTAGGAAGGCTCATAAGAAAAGATCGGAAGATGTCTTTCTTCACACTCCAAGTGTCCTTTTTATATGCCTACTGTGCTGTGTGGACAGTGAGGTGTCGTTTTGTGCTTGTCCTCTGCGGCTAGGTCGGCTCGTGTCAGATGGAACAGCCGCCGGGAATGGCTTCATAGAGCTACTAGCCGGCTATTCCCAGGCTAAGGGAGGCTCGTACGACTTCACCGGACCACGCCTCTGACAAGATTGTCGGAGGTTGTCGTCGTATGTTGAGGAATATGGATGGCCCGAAGCAGGGCGTGTAAAGTGTGGACCGATCGATCCTGGTGCACGGGAGAAAGCTGGGTCCCACCTATCGGGACCGATCGATATGAATGTCCGATCGGGCCACTTGGCCTGGCTGGGGCACTCATTCACGTGGGCTATATATGAGCCTTCAAATTCAGCTTATGTTATTTGAGCTCCTTTGATCAAGCTCGGCTCTGATCATGTTCGAGGTACCGGGTTTCGGGGATCTCATCAGTCATGAATATCGTTTTGATCATGACATGTGTTTATGAACGAACTCGTTCGATCGGCGACTGATGCCCAAACAGTTGTTGGCTAGCAGTTTTCAAGGCAAATTTTCTTCATATTTTTTCCAAAATTTCTGATCATATTGGAACCGATGGGCATCCGGTATGGGTGGCACCTAACGCCCATGTTTTTATTTTTATGGTCAGGCCAGAAAACTCGATATTCGAGAACTATATATCGGTTGGCACCAGACATAACACAGATATCACCGAATATTTCGCGCACTGATCAATATACCCACTAGTAAGAAAATTTTGTCTCGACATATCCGGAAGTGTGGGTATATCCCAAGGCACATAATAGGTACGAAATACCTCTAAGTGATAAAATCTAGAACACCTCATGATACATGCCAGTTTGTTCACGAGACACGTGCAGCACAAAAATAACACCGACAATGGCAATTACAAAATGTTCAGGAAAAGTGTCAAAATTTTCTCAGAGTGATAGTTACGAAAATAACTATAGACAATATTTATCAAATAATATCAGGAAATATGTCAGTCATTTAGGGACATCTAATAGTTTTACTAAATACACAAGGTAATATCTTCTAGGACATGTCCAGAAATATGTAGGCCATCATTTTCACTTATTAAATTTAATCATTAATGCTAATATCAATAATATTAGACAAATTGTTTATTTAAAACTTAGATAGTATCATTTTATAATAAAATTAAATAAATATCATGCATGGTATTAAAAACAGCCAAATTCGTTTAGGCGGGTGGCTGACCCAGTGACTCGTCAGCGGGCCATTAGGTGGACGGGCTAATTGATTAGTCCGTTTTTTTTAACTATGTTCATTATAATTAGAGAAAATGATACTTTTCGTCTCCAAAATTTGCACGAAATTGTAAATTTGGTCCACAAAATTTTAAACGGCAAATTTAGTTCTCGAAGTTCCACATTTTGGTAAATTTAGTCTCAAAGTTTGGTTAATTTGGCAAATTGAATCCCTAAGTTTAATATTTTGGCAAAATCGATCTTCAAACTTTGATATTGATAATACAAGTCCCCCAAAGTTTACACATACTAACAAATCTAGTTCCCGAAATTTCAAAAATTGGGCAAAATTTGTCCCCAATTAATCTAACTGTGTTAGTTTTACCGTTATGGTCAAACACGGGTTTCCGGTTCCGACCCGAAAAAATTAATTAATTAATTTTTTTTAAAAAATGAAAATTATTTTTTTTAAAAAAATTACTTATTTAAAAAACATAAATTTGTATGGTCGATATCGGGTTTTTCCGCAACCGACATGAAAATTTTAAAATTAATTTATTTTCAATTTTTTTCCAAAAGAATTTTTTTGTATGTGTATACCAGCCTTAATAATCATACTAGACATTAACGGAATTCTGAACATGTATACCGCTCGTTATGGAAAAAATGGGACGAAATCGATATTTTGAACGGTATCGAAACATCTACGTCAAAATATAAATTGTCGAAAATCGTCAAAATAAATTTCGAGAAACATTTATATCGAAACTTCGACAAATATATCTCATCGAACATTAATAAACTTTAAGTGTTGGCATTCAGAATACAAATTGGTATCGTTGTATTATGTTCGGTCGAAAATTACAAATCAGATATAACTTGCAGGCTTCCCGAAAAAGTCAATTTTTGGAACATCAATTTCGTATCGTTCATGTTCAAAAATCAATTTTCATACGTATCTGTATATACTATTATCAATTTTGGTATCGTGAAAATTATATACATATATATCGGTCTTCAAAAACACCATTTTATTTTGTTGGGGACCAAATCTGCCGAATTATGTAAACTTTAGAGATCATTAACGTCGTTAGGGACTAAATTTGTCAAAATCCCGAAACTTTGAGGACCAAATTTGCCTAATGTTACTTTGAAGACCAATTATGTCATACACACAAAACTTTGGGGACTGGCTTTGCCAAAAAAAAATAGTTTGAGGACTTGTTTTGCCATTTTAAAACTTCGGGAACTGGTTTTGACAAAATGTACAAAGTTTTGGGACCAAATTTGCCAAAACTAGAAACTTTGGGGACCAAATTTGCCTTTTGTCCTTATAATTAAGTTTTAAAAATAAATAAAAAAATTATTTTTAGTTTTTCAAATTTATTTCAAAATCAATTTTAGTTATTCAATTAAAAAAAATCAAATTAATTCCTTCAAATTTGATATATTATCAATTTAAGTCTATAATTACTAAAATACCCTTAATTTTAAATAATTTTAATACTTAAGTTTCATCATTTATAAACCAATGTTTTAACTACGGAAAATTTTGATTCAATGCTAAATATAATTTTCGGTAAAACACATGAAATTTTGTAAAAATTATGGGTCTAAAATTTAAAACGCAAATTTATGTGTTAAGTATCACACTTATATCGGTTGGTATGTAGTCGGTATACCGACCATTTCAAGTATATATATTAATTGTTAACTTAAAAATTATTATGTACATTTTTAAAATTAAATAACATTTTGATCAATATCTAAGAATATATTGTATAATCCCACGTAGTGCGCGATATGAAATATTATTAATATATATATAATTCATTTAACACCAATACTTTCGGACCAATAAATCACATCATACATATTTTTTTAATATTCAAATATTTAATTTTAAAAATATATTTATTATTTAACACGGGTCCGACCAAACAAAATGATATTTGATAATGATATAAAGACTAATATAAACCACCCGTTATTGATGTACCGATCAACATATTGGCGATATAAAGACAATTCTAAATACATAAATTTGTATTTTGAATTTTAGTATGAAATTTCGACAAAATTTGAATCGTTTCACCGAAAAGTTATTTTTGTATAGAGTTTAATATTTTCCGTAATTTAAAAGATTGTTTATATAGGATGAAAGTTACTTTAACCATAAGTATTATAAATATTTGAAATTAGAGGTATTTTAGTAATTTGGACTAAAATTGATAATATATCAAATTCGAAAAACTTAATTTGAATTTTTTTTAATTGAATGACCAAAATTGATTTTGAAGGACTAAAAGTGAAATTTTCCCAAAAAATTAAATTAATAAAATTATAATAACGGTTTGACAACATATATACAACGATTCGATAACCAAGTAAAAATTTCGGTTGGAACAAAATTAACGATTCGATACTAAGATCATGTAATGACTATGAAATAGTGATTTTTTTGGATATTTGGAACAAAATTAAATTTTGGGAACTGAATAAAAGTTTATGGATCGATTTAATTTCAATTGTTACGAAATTAAAGTTTGACAAATTCAGTCCTTAATTTTGTATGAAATGAAAGTTGGGGGATCGAATGTGACATAGTAATGAAACTTTGGGAGACCAAATATGTCTAATTCCAATTTAATGCTGTGAAATTTAGATAACAATTAATTTTATCAAAATTCATGAATTTTAATGACTATATTTGGTATTGAATGTAAACTTTGAGGACATATATCCCTTAATCAAACATTGAGAACTAGTTTACAAATTTGGTGATCTAAATTGTTAATTAGACAACATTGAGGGACTCTCAATGACAAATTAAAATTTGACAAAATCTGTAAAATCACAAAACTTTAACAAAATACGCATGTTTCATTAAAAATATTGTGCATCATTGCATCCTTTCGATAGTTTAAATATAATTAATTAAAGAAGAAAAACCAGATAAAATACAGTAAATTATTATTCTATGTAGATTAAAAGTATAATTTCAAATTATTATATATTACTTTAAATGTGTTATTAGATAATCTTTTGATTCTTATTTATTGTATATTAGTATTTTAAGCATATGGTATTCAACATTTTAACTTTAAAATTTTGAAAAAAATATGTTCTAAAACTTTGAAAATTATAAAAAAATAACACTAAACTTGTTAAAAGATTTCACAAATGAATGGAAAATCATTAATATACTATATGATCAATATTAAATTATATTGAAATTAAATATATCTATGTTGCACCAACAAGGGTGTGAGATATCTGATGCGAGATTCGTTAATTTTTTCGAATCCGATTAGAGTGTGTTAATGATTTGTTGATTAAAAAAATATAAATATATATATTTTTTTACCATTTATTTAATAATCAATAATATTTCAAATTATTTCGATTGGATAGATGTTATAAAATTTAATACATATTAATTATAATATATATTTTTTGCTTTTTTTAATTTTGTTAGTTTTTAATATTAACGTGCCGGGTATGCTGGATTGTTTGAATCCGACCGATTCGTGCAACCTAAAAATATATTTTTCTAAACAAATATTATTATTACACTATTGAAAAATTATGAATAATTTATTTATGAAATAATAGCATCATACTTCATTTACATTATACCGAGTTGTTGTACCATACCAACCCAAGTGACTGAATCCCATTGGAGGGACAGCAACGCGACTTTACCATTCCATTCCATCCGCATGCCGTCTGCGTCTTCCTGTGCCTCAGATCTCTCTCGCTATTTGGATTTCGACAGAAAAGTCTTCCATATGTAAATAAACGCTTATTCTCTCGTATTTCCGCACAGATCGATTTTCACTCCTCCTTCGCTCCAGATCTTTCACCCATTTCCGTTACTCGGAGGAATCGAGGGTTTGAACTCTGCTGTGCGCGTCAACTCGTTATTTATTCACATACAGTGTTGCTGTCTCGATTCTCCTATTGTTTTCCAGATCTAGAGTTTTTAGTCGCTTACCATGGCGGCCAACGCTCCGATCGCCATGAAAGAAGCACTCACGGTACCATGCACCTTTCGCGAGATTCATTTAATTTTTTCTCCTAATTTTTCTCAATTGGCGCTTGATTTGTTGTACGATGGTATTTGCACTAGCTAACTGGTGTCGGTTGGAGCTTTATTTTGTTGTTTGATTGGTTTGTACTCAGATCTTATTGTTCGTTTTTTATGTAATGGTACTCCTGCACAAACTGTGAGTTGTTGCTGATGTTGGCTTATGTTTTCGTGGTGATTGCAGCTGACCAGTATAGGAATCAACCCCCAATTCATCACATTTACAAATGTCACGATGGAATCTGACAAGTACATTTGTGTCCGTGAGACGGCTCCTCAAAATAGTGTGGTTATTATTGATATGAGCATGCCAATGCAGCCATTGCGAAGACCAATTACTGCAGATTCGGCTCTTATGAACCCAAATACTCGAATTTTGGCATTAAAAGGTAATTTTCATGATCAGAGGTTTGTAATATGGGCCTAAATTGGGACTTATTTACCGTAAGGTGCAATGAATGCATTTAAGTTTTTTCTATCCAAAATTCACTGTTTTGTCTTTTATGGAATACCCCATGAAGCACAACTCGCCGGGACTACTCAAGATCACTTACAAATTTTCAATATCGAAGCAAAAGCGAAAGTGAAATCATACCAGATGCCTGAGCAGGTCCATTGTTCTTGCAAATTTCTTTATTTCTCAAATTCAACATACTTCTTATCTCAAGCATATACATTATGACGTAACTGCTATATAGGCTTATGAAACATTTTGCAGGTTGTATTTTGGAAGTGGATTTCCCCTAAAATGCTAGGGTTAGTTACACAAACTGCAGTTTATCATTGGGCTATTGAAGGTAATATTCATCCCTCTGCAATCTTTGCAAACGTCTCCATTTTTAAATACTCTTACTAGTGTTTTATGTATTTAACAACTTTAATTAGGTGAGGCTGAGCCTGTCAAGATGTTTGAAAGGACTGCTAATTTGGCCAACAACCAAATCATCAATTATAAATGTGATCCTTCTATAAAATGGTTGGTTTTGATTGGAATTGCTCCTGGCTCACCTGAGGTGTATATCTATGCATTGTTTTACTTTTTGATTAATTGTGTGTTCTGTTATTAAATTATCTCTGAATACTTTCTTTAGCGTCCTCAATTGGTCAAAGGAAATATGCAACTTTTTTCTGTGGATCAACAACGAAGTCAAGCGCTTGAAGCTCATGCTGCGTCTTTTGCTTCCTTTAGGGTATGCATCGTTTTTTATATTGCAGTAATATGTCCTTTTCAAGCCAAATATACACTCATTTGCTGTCTTTTGAGCAGGTTGCTGGAAATGACAAGGATTCCATTCTGATATCTTTTGCAACAAAAACATCAAATGCTGGTCAAACTCTATCAAAGTTGCATGTCATCGAGCTTGGTGCTCAGCCAGGTATTTTTTGTGTTTCTGTTTATGCTTAATCGGGATTACTCATGGGAGTTTTTGTAGGCAAACCGTCCTTCACTAAAAAGCAAGCAGATCTGTTCTTTCCACCTGATTTTGCTGATGATTTTCCGGTGGCCATGCAGGTACCCCCACTCCCCTCTGGTTTGCAGAGCCTTTTATTTATATATCCATTTTTATATGTACTCTTATCTTGCAGATATCCCAGAAATTTGGGCTTATTTATGTTATAACGAAATTAGGACTTCTTTTTGTGTATGATCTGGAAACAGCCACAGCTGTATACAGAAATAGAATCAGTCCAGATCCAATTTTCCTAACATCAGAGGCTTCTTCTTTGGGGGGGTTTTATGCTATTAATAGGCGAGGCCAAGTTCTGCATGCTACTGTAAATGAGTCAACCATTGTGCCTTTTGTCAGTGGCCAGGTGTGCTTTCCCTTTCTCTATACATACTCAGCTCTGCATATTTTTTTCCAAATTCTCAAGTTTTACTAATTTAACCAGCTGAATAATCTGGAGCTTGCTGTTAATCTTGCAAAAAGAGGAAATCTCCCAGGAGCAGAGAATCTGGTTAGATTATTGTTCATTTTCTTTTATTCTTCTCAAAGTTATGCATACTAACACATTGCCACTGTTCCTTAAGAAGTTGTCAATTATAGCAGAACATCAAAAGTGTAAAAGTCATAAGATTTTTTTCTTTTATTGTATCTAGGGATCGTATGGTTGCCAGTTACATGGTGTTTTCAATACCTTGTTACTGGAATGCTTTTTTTTATTTTTAAAATTTTGTAGGTTGTCCAGCGGTTTCAAGAATTGTTTGCTCAGACCAAGTACAAGGAGGCAGCAGAGCTCGCCGCAGAATCCCCTCAAGGAATTCTTAGGACAATTGAGACGATTTCCAAGTTTCAGGTGATTTTCTTATTTTGCATATGATGGTGTTGGCAGATTTGTATATCCTTGCTTGCAGAGGAACTACCTGTGCTTGTTTGGTTGAAACTAGGTTGCTTAGTGTGATGAGAATTAAATTATTTGCTTGTGTTTTCAGAGTGTACCTGTTCAAGCTGGACAGACACCACCATTGCTGCAGTATTTTGGCACACTCTTAACGAAAGGAAAACTCAATGCATACGAGTCTTTGGAGTTATCTCGTATAGTTGTCAATCAGAACAAGAAGAATTTGTTGGAGAACTGGTTGGCTGAAGATAAACTGGAATGTAGTGAGGAACTTGGAGATCTTGTCAAGGTAATTTCAAACTCAATTCCCTGAGTTTATTAATTTATTCATTAATCTTAGTACTCAAGATTCCATGGTTCTATGTGATGCGCCACTCTTTTCGCTTCTTTGTAGACGGTTGACAATGATCTTGCCCTAAAAATATATATAAAAGCCAGAGCTACATCAAAGGTCGTGGCAGCTTTTGCTGAGCGCCGGGAGTTTGACAAGATCTTAATATACTCAAAGCAGGTTACACCATTATATATTTTGCCAGAGTTCGATACCACTGATGGCATACACACAGTAGTGACATTGATTTATTCTGATGCAGGTTGGATATTCACCCGACTATTTATTCCTTCTGCAAACGATTCTCCGGTCAGATCCTACGGTATGCTCAGATACATGAAAATAAAACACTTCATATTTATTCTGATGTTTAGCCACCTTAGTTTATGTTTTTCCTTATCAATACTTTTATGTATGCTCTTCACAGGGGGCTGTTAATTTTGCCCTCATGATGGCTCAAATGGAGGGTGGCTGCCCTGTTGACTACAACACCATCACTGATCTCTTTCTTCAGGTGCTAATTCATTTTTTTATCATCCCTGTTAACTGGTTTATATTTTACATCTGTATTTGGATGCCCTTAATACATAAATGAACTGAAAATTTGTTAATTTAGCTCTATATTCATAAAGAAATTGTTTTCAGAGGAACATGATTCGTGAGGCAACTGCATTTCTTTTGGATGTTCTTAAAACTAATTTGCCTGAGCATGCATTTTTGCAGACGAAGGTGAGTCAGTGTTTCTGTTCTTTCATTATTCTATAAACATCAGCTGCATCAACTTGATTTTCATTTTTTGAAACGTTTTCAGGTTCTGGAAATCAATCTTGTGACATTTCCTAATGTTGCCGATGCTATTTTGGCAAATGGCATGTTTAGTCACTATGACAGGCCCCGCATAGCACAGCTTTGTGAGAAAGCTGGGCTTTATGTTCGAGCCCTTCAGGTTGGACCAGCACATCTCGGTTTTGTTGTTAATTGCCTTCTCTGATTGTTCATCCATGTAACATTGATTTTGTGATTGCAGCATTACTCTGAATTGCCTGATATTAAGCGTGTTATTGTGAATACTCATGCAATTGAACCTCAGGTGACTTGTCTTATTAGTGCATCCACAAATTCTTTTGAATTGATCACTTATATGCTGTCCCCGTTTATTTCAGGCTCTTGTTGAGTTCTTTGGAACATTGTCCAAAGAGTGGGCGCTGGAGTGTATGAAGGATCTGTTACTGGTTAATATGAGAGCAAATCTTCAGATTATTGTCCAGGCGAGAATAGAACACATCAGATATTTTTCATCAGGCTATTACATCTTGAATGGAACTCAATTTTGTACTTTTTATCACATATTTTGTTTGTTTTTGGAGCAATAAGCCTCAAGAACTTGACTCAAAGAAGTGAAATCTAGTTGTTTTTCTTCATTTCTTGTGTTCAGTATTCTCATATATTGTTTACTGACTGACAAGTTTTTATTAGGTTGCTAAAGAATATTCCAATCAATTGGGAGTTGAAGGTTGCATTAAAATCTTTGAGCAGTTCAAGTCTTACGAAGGATTATATTTTTTCCTGGCATCAAGTCTGAGCTCCAGGTGGCCTATTATGCAGACCGTAATTTTGCACTTCCTGTTTTTGGGTATAATTTTTATGATTAACCAAAGTTATCTATATCCATTTTTTTCAGTGAGGACCCTGAAATTCACTTTAAGTACATTGAAGCGGCTGCAAAGACTGGACAAATCAAAGAGGTTGAACGTGTTACAAGAGAATCAAATTTCTATGATCCAGAAAAAACTAAGAACTTTTTGATGGAAGCAAAACTTCCTGATGCTCGTCCACTGATAAATGTTTGCGATCGCTTCAATTTCGTACCTGACCTGACACATTACTTGTACTCTAATAACATGCTTCGCTACATTGAAGGCTATGTGCAGAAGGTACAGGGTTTTAATTACTTGTTTGTCTTACTCTGGGAATTTCCTCTAGTTCATTCAGTTCCTGCTGCAATTCTATAGGTGAATCCTGGGAATGCGCCCTTAGTTGTTGGACAGCTCTTGGATGATGAGTGCCCCGAAGACTTCATTAAAGGTCTGATCCTTTCAGTCCGTTCTCTGCTTCCTGTTGAGCCCCTGGTCGAGGAATGTGAAAAAAGGTAATTACTTGAATTTTTTGTGTGATTTTTATGAGGATTTATGCATGTATGCTTTGATCCAGGAATCGGCTTCGTCTACTCACTCAGTTTTTGGAGCATCTTGTGAGTGAAGGAAGCCAAGATGTTCATGTACACAATGCCTTGGGCAAGATCATAATAGATAGCAACAATAATCCTGAGCACTTCCTCACAACTAACCCGTATTATGATTCCCGAGTTGTGGGTAAATATTGTGAGAAGCGTGATCCTACTCTTGCTGTTGTTGCATATCGGAGAGGGCAATGTGATGATGAACTTATTAACGTCACAAATAAGAATTCATTGTTCAAGCTTCAAGCCAGGTTAGTTATAGACGGACCCCTGTTACATATTTTCTACATTGCAATTTATGTATAGTTTTATTGGTTCTGATATACATCATTGTCATTTCAGGTATGTGGTTGAAAGAATGGATGGTGATCTCTGGGCAAAGGTCCTTGACCCAGAAAATGAATTCAGAAGGTTGCTCATTGATCAAGTTGTATCCACTGCTTTACCAGAAAGCAAAAGCCCTGAGCAAGTTTCTGCGGCAGTTAAGGCTTTTATGACTGCAGATCTTCCCCATGAACTAATTGAGTTGCTTGAAAAGATCGTGCTTCAGAACTCAGCTTTCAGTGGAAACTTCAACCTTCAAAATCTACTCATCTTAACTGCAATCAAGGCAGATCCATCAAGGGTCATGGATTATGTTAACAGACTTGATAACTTTGATGGTCCAGCTGTTGGAGAGGTGGCTGTGGAAGGTCAGCTGTATGAAGAAGCTTTTGCCATTTTCAAAAAGTTCAATTTGAACGTCCAGGCTGTTGATGTGTTACTGGGTAATATTAGTGACGTCAACAGAGCAGTAGAGTTTGCATTCCGTGTGGAGGAAGAAGCTGTTTGGAGTCAAGTGGCTAAAGCTCAGCTCAGGAATGGACTCATCAGTGAAGCAATTGAATCTTTTATTCGTGCTGATGATGCAACACAGTTCCTGGAAGTCATCAAAGCCGCAGAAGATGGAGATGCCTATCATGATCTTGTCAAATATCTTCTCATGGTTAGGCAAAAATCAAAAGAACCTAAAGTGGATAGTGAGCTCATATATGCATATGCGAAGATTGATCGGTTGGGTGACATTGAAGAATTTATCCTGATGCCAAATGTTGCCAACCTGCCCAGTGTTGGTGATCGCCTATATGATGAGGCTTTGTATGAAGCTGCAAAGATTATTTTTGCCTTCACATCGAATTGGGGTAAATTGGCTGTCACTCTTGTTAAGTTGAAGCAATTTCAAGGTGCAGTGGATGCTGCACGAAAAGCCAATAGTGCAAAAACATGGAAGGAGGTTTGCTTTGCATGCGTTGATGCAGAAGAGTTTCGTCTGGCTCAGATTTGTGGTCTTAACATCATTGTACAGGTATTGTATCCTAAATCAAACTCCTAAGGTTCATAAATATTTACCACACGTTTTCTAGTTGTGATGATTTGAGCCATAGTTTTTATATATATATTTTATGATTTTTTAGGTTGACGACTTGGAAGAGGTTAGTGAATATTATCAGAATAGAGGATGCTTCAATGAGCTTATATCACTGATGGAGAGTGGCTTGGGACTAGAACGAGCACATATGGGCATATTTACAGAACTAGGTGTTCTTTATGCTAGATATCGCCACGAGAAGCTTATGGAACATATCAAACTCTTTGCAACTCGACTAAATATTCCAAAGTTGATTAGAGCTTGTGATGAGCAGCAACACTGGCAAGAATTAACATATTTGTACGTCCAGTATGATGAGTTTGATAATGCTGCCACAACCGTAATGAATCATTCTCCTGAAGCTTGGGATCATATGCAATTCAAGGACATAATAGTCAAAGTTGCTAATGTTGAACTGTATTACAAAGCTGTGCACTTCTATTTGCAAGAGCATCCTGATCTCATTAACGACGTGCTGAATGTTCTTGCTCTCCGATTAGATCACACCCGTGTTGTTGACATAATGAGAAAGGTTCAATGCTGCACCTTTCATGATTCTTTCCCTTTTCTTTACACAGTGTCAGGTGACTTTTTAAGGATTGTTATTCTATGTTAAAAAACATTTTATGCCACTTTCAGGCTAGTCACCTGCGCCTAGTTAAGCCATACATGGTTGCTGTTCAGAGCAATAATGTTTCGGCTGTTAACGAAGCGCTCAATGAGATATATGTTGAGGAGGAGGATTATGATAGGCTACGGGAATCTATTGATTTGCATGATAACTTTGATCAAATTGGTCTAGCTCAGAAGGTGATTTTTGCCATATAAAATTTTCCATTTTTCACTCCACCTCAGATCTTATGGATCATGCTCCTCTTTGAATAGATTGAGAAACACGAGCTTATTGAGATGAGACGTGTGGCGGCTTACATTTACAAAAAGGCTGGGAGGTGGAAGCAATCCATTGCCTTGTCAAAGAAGGACAACCTGTACAAGGATGCAATGGAAACAGCTTCACAGTCTGGTGATCGTGAACTTGCTGAGGAGTTACTAGCTTATTTCATTGAACAGGTAAAAATACGGGTGGTTTTGGGGACATTGTGAATATGGTTGTCTGATTTTTATTTTTCATGTAGGGCAAAAAGGAATGCTTTGCATCGTGCCTATTTGTTTGCTATGATTTAATTCGTCCAGATGTGGCACTTGAACTTGCCTGGATGAATAATATGATTGACTTTGCTTTCCCATATCTCTTACAGGTAATTTTCTAATCTCTCTTACTGTATTTCCAACATTTCAGACGAGTTGTACTTGAACTTAGTTGCATTAAAGTAATCATTTCCATGTCTTTTATGCTGCATTTTTTGTCTAATCTCTCATATGTTGCACTTGTTTACTCATTTTCTCAGTTTATTCGAGAATACACGGGAAAAGTTGATGAGTTAATAAAAGACAAGATCGAGGCTGCAATTGAAATGAAGGCTAAGGAGAATGAAGAAAAAGATGTAATGAAGCAACAGGTACCTTCTACACTACTTGACTTTACCTTAACCCTAAATCCTAATCTCCCTCTTTCTTTAAACGATTATCGATAGTAATGCAGCTAATAAAACATCATGAGGTTAGAAAAACTAGCAGCACCGAACATGAAGTGCTGGCTGGGATGTGTTTTGTGTCCTTGATGTCGCTAATTTTTATGCAGAATATGTACGCTCAATTACTGCCCCTTGCTCTTCCTGCACCACCAATGCCTGGCATGGGTGGAGGCTTTGCTCCCTCTCCAATGGGTGGTATGGGCATGCCTCCAATGCCCCCTTACGGCATGCCACCAATGGGTTCCTATTGATGATACGAGCCACATCATTTGGTGATTTTGGTAGCTTTTCTTGCCATTCGTGTACTATTTTCATGTCTTTGTGTGTGCTTTTTTTCTTTCATATTTTTATCCTAACGGCTCAAGGTTGGTTTCCTGGAATTGTTGGTCGAAGGGATTTAAGGGTGTTACTTGTCAGGAGTAGAAATAATGCCATTTGATTTTGCTGAATGTGGACAGTGATGCTTTTATTTGTAATATTCTTTGATAGACGAGAGAAACTTCTTGAAGCTTTAGGACGATTTTGTAATGTATACTCTGGGTTGATTCGAAGGGGATTTCACTAATATCTTTATTTTCAAATTACACCTTCAATTATATCTTTATTTTTTAATATCTTTCATAATTGTATTTTTTTTCTTTATAATTATGATTAGCAAATCATCCTAATATTATAATTAGGAAATCGATGATGTTTATAAAGAAGATATGGGTATTTTTTCTTTTCCGTAAATTCTTAAACTTTACTGCAGAAACAGAAACTGCCATGTGGGAGCAGTTTAAACTTTCATGCCTAACCATTAACCAATAAGATGTGGTTCGTTGTTAACTGGACTAGTGTACTCTAAATGGGCCAATTATTAGTTGGGCCTGACTGTCAAAAGCCTAATAGTCAGATAATTAGGGTAGGGTGCGCACGAGTCCTATCCAAGAGGGTGGCAGGTTGAACTCATAGAACCCGTCAATCCGTACAGGTTGATTCGGTGGGTTAGTAAAGATTTTGACTCGTCAACGGGTTGATCCGATGGATTAGATCGGTGGGTTTGAAATAATATTAATTATAAATTTAAAATAATATTATTATTAATCTAAAATTAAAATAAATAATAAAAAATGACCCATATTAATCCGTTGATTCGTGCAGGTCTACTCGTACGGGTTGACGGGTTGATTTTTGTGGCCCAACCCATTCACATATTTTTCCGTGAGTCGATCCACGGGTTGACCCGTTTGTACGGGTTGGACTGATCCAACGGATTGGGTCGACACATGTCCACCCCTAATTATTAGGGTATGTTATCTGTCCAGATTGTATTCAATTTTTTACAAATTCTGTAAGCTTACGCACTAAAATTTGAAATGTTTTCAGACTGAGCTGTGAAGATTTGAAGCTTCTGAATGAAGGGAGAGCGGCGAAGCGAGGCGGATTCCGAAGCGCCTGGAAAGTTATTTTTTTTAAATTACTTTAATTAATATATTCATAATATTTGTAAAACTTTCGGAAATATAAAAGATATTACATTAAATTTTAATTAATACTAATATTATTATTATTTATTGTACATCATTTGTGTCATATTTATTTATACACTACTTTATTTTCATTATATATTAATAACTAAAATATCATTATTTAACTTTTTTAACATAAATAATGTGAATAATAATGTTATCTTCATCATTACACTAATAATAATACAAACATAATAATAGAATTTATACTATAAACACTGATGAGATCATCGGAACCCGATACCCCGAACAGGGTCAGGACCAGCTGTGGTCATGACAGCCCAAACAACGCAAGCCGAACTTAGAGGCCCAAATCCAGCCCGCGATTAATAAAGGGCCCATTTATATTATTTGGCCCGATCGATCGCATCTGGCGATCGGTCCCGAGCGGTGGGGCCCAGCTTCCCACATATGCCCAGACCGATCGGTCCACTCCTTGTAGACGCTACTTTGGGCCATCCTTGTTCATCACATGCCACGACAACTCGCGACAAACTTGTCAGTAGCGTGGTTCGGCAATGGGTGTAAGCCACTAGAGGCAAAAGAGTAGCCGGCTAGCAGCGCCGAAAGGTCCAGTGCCATGCAACCCTGTGAAGCCGTTTCCGGCGGCTGTTCCGCCTGACGTTAGCCGACCTAGTGGCAAAGGACAAGTACAAAACGACACCCTACTGTACACAGTACAGTGGGAGTATAAAAATGACACTTAGAGAATGAGAAAAGGACTTCCTTCCGGTTTTGAGAGGAGAGCTTGGGCTTGACGGATTTCCCTCGATTTATTTTCGATTATCTTTCCTCTCTTTGTTGTCTATCGAACAAACATGCATTGTATCATCATGGATTCGTTTATTGAACAGGCTAAGGGCACTTCTTTTAGCCTTTAGTCAAGTGGTTTTTTCCTCGCTTCCGAGATTTTCTACTCTAAAAACCTTTCGCCTCCTTTACCTTTGAATCATTAACATTCTCCACATAAAAACAAATAATAATCGAGTTCGTCTTGCAACGAACCGGTCGACTGTTAACACCCCCGGTTTTCTAACCACAACAGTTTGGCGCCGTCCGTGGGGACGAGTTTTAATTCCCATTTGAGGTCTTTACCTGGGATAGGATAATCAAAGACATGTCGACCGGAACTTCGACGAACGATAGTGACACGCTTCCCAGCAGTGTTCCGGCTCCAACGTTCTCTTTGCAGGACCTGGAGGCTGTTGTTAGGAAAGTTATTCTGGAAGTTACGTCGGAGAGGAGTGGGACAGAACCACCGGCTATTACAAGCCCTGTTCCAGCCAACAGAGGGTACGAGAGCGACCCTGAAGCGCCGAGCTCCGATGAAGAGGAGATTGCCAGACGTGGGATAACAATGAGGAGGCCGAGATACCAATCCACTCCGCCTCCTCCGGTTAGAACTCCAACTCCTGTCCGTGGGACGAACCAGGAATAGATGCAGAGACGCATCGACGAGCTTACCAGGGAAATGGAGGCCCTGCGAACGCACAGGGTCAATCCAGGACTTTTCGATCGGGCCATGGGTGCCCTGTTCAAGCGAAGTAAGGACGACGACTGGTGGCACAATCTACAAATGGCCCAGGCGTCATCCCAACAATCGGGAGGCGTATCCGCCGCATTGGGAGATTTGATGCTCTCGTTCTCTGAAGAGATCTGGGCGGCAGTCCCCGATCTCTATTACCGTAACCCCTCAGGGTTACCCGTATTCCGAGGCAACGAAGATCCGATTGATCACGTCGCAGATTTTGAGCTAAAGATGGGGACCGTTCGGGCCTCCGATTCATTGAAGTGCCGCATCTTCGCGGCAGGGTTGCAGGGCGATGCCCGGACCTGGTTCAAGAACTTGCCGGCCCGATTCATATAGTCGTATGGCGGATTCGTCCTGGCTTTCTCGGAGCAATTCGCTCCAAACGTAGGACCGCCTCGTAGCAGGTAGGAACTGTACGACATGAAGTATATCCCGGCAAAGATGAGTCTCCGCTCTTTTATGGAGAAGTTCAACAGAATTGCCCGGGGTATCAAAGTGGAGCTCCGAGATAAAATCGATATTTTGCAGCAGGTTTTAGGACCTTGTGGCCTTTCGGCCAGCCTTGTGAAGAGCCCACCATCTACCTTGGGAAAGCTCCTTCAGAAAATCAACAAGTACATCAAGGTGGATGAAGCGCTGAGAGCGGGGTATCGAAAGCCTGGCGGGAATTCTGATCCCGCAGGTGACCATATGGTATCTTACCCTAAGAAACAACCACGAGAGGTGGCGGCTGTGGCTGAAAAGATCGCTCCTCCGAAGAAGGAGGACAATCGGGTGTATTGCGAGTTGCATCACAACCGCGATCACCCAACTTTGAAATGCCCGCTACTGCGAGAGACAGTAGCGGCGATGAACAAGGAAAAGCCCGATCATGATGATCGAAGGGGCAAGCGGGCTGACTCCCCCCGAGCGGACCATCAGGGTGACGATCGTCACAGGCCAAGGGGAAGGGATAATNCTCCAAGTTGAATTGGAGAGCCCCGAATGGATCCCGCGAGCAGTCTAATTTCTCTTCAGCAAGTACGGGCTCGGATTTCCCGGAAAGATCGGGATCTAGCCTCTCTTTCTCCTCAGGCGTCAGGGATATTTCCAGGATTCTTTGGGTCTGGACACTCCCTCTAAAGAAATACATGACAAACGACTTCGCATTCGCTAGGGCCGCCAAATTTCGGAAAGTTGGGGAGTGTACTATAAACTCCCATATCAATTTCCGCAAGCAATCATTGATTTGGGACGACAACCTAGCAGCTCGAGCCTGGAGACGGTCTACGGTAGACTGGAGGGATTCATTCTTTGATTTCAGTTCTTTAATCTCCTCCGTGGCCTTCCCGAGAGCCCTTTTATTAGCTGCATTGGCATATTTGGCCTTCTTCAGCTTTTCCTTGGTCTCAGTTTTGGTCTCATTCAGCTTGTCCTGAGTGTATTTCTCATTCACCTTGAGGGTGTTTATGGACTGCTCGAGAGCATGCCTCTTCCCGACATGATAGGCTTCACACTCCGCCAATTTGCTGCGATGAGCTCGGGTTAAAGCTTCGATCGCCTTGTTATGTTCCTCCCGGAGTGCCGCCATATCTTGGGCATGCTTTTCCCGCTGATTTTGCACTAGTTTTTCTGCGGCTTTCTTCCTCTGCTCCCCAATAATATCTGGACAGTCGAGCTCCGAATGCCTAAGCATACAATATTCCCCCACTGCAGCCGCAGTACCCAGCTCCACGAGTGTCCGCTCTATCTGAAAGAAAACCAAGAGTTACGAGTATGTATACATATAAAAGATGAGGCAAATAATTGTTGGAACAATAAGGGTCAGTACGAACCTCTCCCCACACACGACGCATCGTCGCAAGTAGGCCCATCACCCAATTGAAATCGGTAAACACCGTGTGGTCGTCTCGGCCCCGCGGTGGCATCTCTGGATTCTGATCAAAATACGTCAAGGCCGGCCTGTTGGATACCTTGTCATCCTTAGGAATCCGGTGGGCCACTCCGTCTCTCATCAAGACAAAACCGGCATGGCACCCCATCTAGAGCCATTCCTTCACGGTGAGTTTCGGAATATCTCTTATCCGAAAGGCATCGAGAAAGTCGGCGTTCAACCCACTCTTCTTAATGGGTTCCGTCAACTCCAAAATGGCGGGCCTCTCCACTGCTCTCTTTCCCTTGTCCGGACGAGTCCGAAAGGGTCTCCTGCACGACCTCCACCATTGGGTCTATTGGTTGACCCCCGCTGATCTCTCCCTCCTCATCATCCCCGACAACATCGACTAGTGTCTCGGCGAAATCATACATCCCCTCGTCATGGAAAAATTCTATGGCGGTAAGCTCCAATCGCAGAGACACAGGAATCAAGTCTTCAAGACTCTTGGGGACCTCTACGCCGGCTCATTGTCTACCTGCTCGGGATCTTCCATTATTGTAGCAAGCTGCGAGAGAGTAACGGGCCCGATTTCATCAGTTGGTGGCTCGATCTCTTGTGTACTTAGGGCTAGCTCGGCCGTGGCAGTGCGGTTTCGAGCAACCGGCGCCATCTCGAATATTAACTTATCATTCTCCGAAACTAGAGCACAGAGCGATCTCAACATGTCGCTCAACTTCGAGTGGTCTTGAGCCGGAGCCATTATCCTATCTGCAAAACAAGCAAGTTGTATAAGTTATCTAAGACGAAGATTGTAAAGCGAGCCTATATTTATACGGAGTGGCCATCTCACTCTGCCAAGGAAAAGTCTACCAAGAAGGCCAGACGCGAATATAAGAGATACATACCTAATAATTCCCGACTAAAGTGAGGGGGAGCAGAGAGAAGCCCTAAGGCAATCACGATCGGGGCATAGAATAACGTCTTTGGGGTCCAATCAACACCGTCCGATCTAGCGCATGCAATAAGGATCCTCTCTAAAGGTTTAGGAGTAACGGATTGCTGGACAGGATAATAAGACTCCGGAAAGAAAGGTTCCCCCTCGATCGGGAACCGTCAGGGAATGCTAAGTGCAGACAACCTAGTGGAACCCACATAAGTAACAAAAAAGAAGTGCATCTTACAATCATGATTCGATTGGGGATTTGAGAATGGAAAAATGATTTTTGTTGCCTTAGACGGAAAAAGATACAACCTTGGGCCCCATAGTGGATAGCGGTACTGATTCGAAAAATTTAGAAGTAGCTGTCACTAGTCATCGAAATCTGATTTTTCTCCATAAAAATGATAAAGGCAACCACCAAGGATATCGAATTTGGATTCAACTGGAAGAAGTGGATGTTTAAGCGAGTTATGAGTGTGGAGATGAACGGATGAAGCAGAAGGCGAAGACCACACTCTAGGTACTCAAGACAGACGGCATGGGTGCCAACCGGTGGACGTAGAATCCGATCAGAGGGACCCGGCTGGTATAAAACATAATCGGAAGGAATGTGGTAATTTTCTATGATAGACATCCACTTCCGGGAGTGCATGCTATAGGGCTGGTAAAAGATTATAAAGCTTTGACGGCAAAACTTTGAGGACCAATCTTATTCTCAAGATGTGCAATTCGGTCGAAGAAGTGTGGATAATGGTTCGTAATGGTAGACCGGAAAGCTGACAAACTCAAACTGGAACTCCCCGAACCAGAATAGGATTCCGAGGAATGAGATGACGAGGCATCGGAGCCTAAGGAATGAGCGGAGCCGGAAGACATGGTGCTAAATTCTCAAAATCAAAATTCGGACAATTTTTTCTAATTTTTCCAGATTTTTATTAAGTGTCTCGTGAGTTTTCGTACCAAAAGTCGCGAGAGGTACTGTGCAGCCTATGCAGTCGCGAGTTTTCATTCAAAGATGACAAGTTTGCATGTTCGTCACTGTTCAACCGATGTAGTCGCGAGTTTTCGCTCAAAGATTCGCAGGTGGTACTGTGCAACGGAAGCAGTCGCGAGTTTTCGTTCGAAATGTCGTGAGAGAGTGCTGAGTTTCCGTGAAATGGCGTTGTAACAGGGGGAAACAGAGGTATTTATAGGGACGGACCCCCGAATCGAAAAATCCTGAGATTTTTGCCCAATCTCAATATCTGATATTCTTAGTGTCAAAACCATTGCGTTGACGAGGGGATTCCAACCCTACTCATGGTTTTCCCAGAAAAATTTTCCAATGATTATCGACTTTCGGAACGATCTAATATGATGTGGTTTACGACTCAGAATCTGAATTTGAAAACCAGGGGACTATTGATATTGCCCGGGGGTATTTTCGGTATTACGACACCTCGACAGCTCGTCTGACGTGTCTAGGGGGCATTTTCTGTATTATTGTGTATTTAGTTGTATTTTCGTATATTCGTGACGTGGCATATTTTTATGGGGTATTCTTGTAATTCGGACCTCCCGGGCCTACATATGGGCATTTAAATGGCATCTCTATTAGTTTCGGACAAATTCAGTCCCGTATGGGGCAAGGATATTTTCGTAATTTAGCACCCGGGGGCGCGCCGGTAAGTTGTGACGATAGTGTGGGCTGTATATTCAATATTTGGAGGCAAGGAATTATTATACGAGGTTTTCCGGTATTTTCTCACTGACCTTTCCGGCTAATTCTCGATCGAGATGCATTTTCGAAGTTCCAGGGCGGTATGACATTTATTCCAGTTTAATTAAATATTATTTCAATACTTTGGGTTGAATCAAGTGGAATTGGGCTCCTGGCTCTCAAACTTATTAATTGGGCTGAATTTCTCTATAAATATGAGCCTCAAGGCACTGAAAAATGATTCAGACTCTTTTCGCACTTATAAAGACAAAACTCTCGCTCGAACTTGTGACGATATCCATGAGATTTCGCCCCTAAGCATCAACCCGCGACTTTTCGCTCCAAAAGTCGTGACTTTGTGTCCCAAAAGTTGCAACTCTTTGACTGACTCGTGAGTTTTCGCGCAGCTCACCTGGTTACGCAGTTTCGTATTTTATTTCATCAAGGCAGACCCGCGACACTTTGTCTAATTCGAGAGTTTTCGTCAGAGCAGACCCCCTGTCTCACGACTTTTTGTTTGGCCAGGGGACTCGCGAGATTTCGTCGAAATCAGCACCACATTCGCGAGTTTTTGGCTGCCCCGGCGCGACGGAGCAGATTTGATCGTTTTTCATGCTGTTCTCGCTCAGATTATCGATACCTCTTGATTGTAACTGTACCTCTTGATTATTATAGTGAAAACCAAGGTAGAGATTCGCTCTCCCGAGGACGTAAGCTCACACATTGTGGGCCCAACCTCGTATATCGCTCGCGTTCCCACAATAATTGAACTCCAAATTATATAAAGAAAATTGAGTGATCATAAACAAACTCTCTAGAATATTTTTAGACGAGATCAGATTTGTTCACTCGAATGCGAAGATTCGGATTTATCAAAAGAATAGGACTCGTAAAGAGTTTTCTATTTTTATTTTATATTAAAATATTTATTAATTTTTTATATTTGGAAAAAAATAATAGAAATAAGACTTAACTTATTTATTTGTACATCATTTTGAGTTTTGGTTCTTCATCAAGCCAAAAACAATATGAAATATTTTAACTAGAAATAATAATATAATGTCAAACATGTCATATTAAATTATTAATTAGGTAATCAAATATTCACATTTTCTTCAATGGGAACATCATAGCTTCCAAATCAAGACAATCCAAAGATAAGTTTGCGATCTCCAAAACACCAACCTCTTCCATCAATTCATGTCCATTTCCGACCACATCCCAAAACTTTGAATGTCCTTCTATGTAGTCTGATGTCTTCCTTGATAACAATCGAAGATTGCTATGGACATATACCAAATCTTCAGCTCTTTAAACAGTTATTATGTTTCTCTTTACTGATTATATAAATGCATATGTGCTCCTGTTTATTTCGCAACAAGAAGATGAAGATATTTGTCCCAACAATTTAATTGATATTATTTGAATATTAGGAGCACATGATCTATGAACAATCCACCACCGTTGAGGATCTATCTTAGACCTATCAACAATCGAGTCCAAGTCATCCATCCTGCCAGTGCATTCCCAAAAATCGGCTAGCTCATGATTTACAATCACCCTCAAATCTTCATCCGATATCATGCGTTGTAAAAGATTGGAGAATTTTCACAACTTTCATTCGAATGTTCAATAGAGTTTTATACAACTTATACCTATATAGACAACTATAGCTAATCTAATCTATATGTACAAATAAGACAGAACAATAAAGATGTTGTAGCCGCTTAAGTGATATGCAAAACATTTCTTTTAACTTTCATCAATAACTTACTTTCGGCTGCTGTATTTCCTTTCATAATTTCAACATGTCGCCTGCAAGTTGGAGGTGGGTTTGTCATGTGCAGCGACAACTTGGATATGCATTGTTTAAAACTTGAACGAGGCAGGGCTTTTGTGAAGACATCAGCCGTCTGTTCATGCGAACGCACTTGAATCAAATCAATAAATCCACTTTTAAGCTCATTCCGAATAAAATGACAATCTACTTCTATATGTTTCGTGCGTTCGTGAAATACCAGATTATTAGCAATATCAATTGCGGCTTTGATATCACAGTAGACCTTGATTGGAGTCTCTGTATTAATCTGTAAATCTTTGAGGAGATATGATAACCATTTGAGCTCACACACCAATGTAGCTAGACTACGATATTCTGCCTCAGATGAGGATCTTGAAAAAAAAGCTTGTTTCTTAGTTTTCCAGGAGATTAGAGCATCTCCAAATAAAACACAATACCTAGTTAGAGATTTCTTTGTAGTAGGGCAATTTGCCCAATCTGCATCTGCATATCCACGAATCTTAAAATTTGATTGAGATGGGAAGATATCTTCACAAAATTTCACATCTCGTGTTACAAATAACCTGTGATTTTCAATATCAAAGACTTTGTAACCTTTTTGTGTGAGAGAATATCCCAAAAAAACATACTTAGTTGAGCGGGCTTCAAACTTGGGTTTATGGGGATGAAGATTGCTAGCATAACATAAACATCCAAAGGTTTTTAGATGTTCATATGATGGTTTGCGGTGATAGAGTCGGAAATATGGTGTTTCCCAATCAAGTAATGGTGTGGGTAAACGATTTATTAAATACACAGCGGTTAGGATGCATTCGGACCAGAATTTTGTCGGTAAGGAAGCATGAAAAAGCAAGGATCGAGCCATTTCTAGGAGATGTTTATGTTTTCTTTCCACAACTCCATTTTGTTGTGGAGTTCGTGGACAAGATGATTGATGAATAATCCCGAGTTTGGAAAATAGAACGTTGCATTCTGAACTAGTAAATTCAACCCCATTATCCGATCTTACAATTTTGACCTTTGTTTCAAACTGAGTAGAGATATGTTGTAAGAAACTTTCAAGAATTTTGAAGGATTGATTTTTGTGAATCATGGGAAAGACCCATGTGTTAGGTGTGGAGATCGATATTGATATCGATCGGTTACACTTAGACGAGGACCGATTGGCAATGTGGTCGATCGGGGCACACATGGAAGACGGGATGGTCGGTATTGGTACCGATCGGTCGAGGACCGAAGTACGCAATACCGAATGTAACAAAAAGGACCGAAGCAATCGGTAGAGGACCGATGGCACGTGACCCGAAGATATGAGATGGAGGCAATCGGTCGAGGACCGAACTGAGATATGGTGGGGCTCATTAGTCAAATATATCGGCAGTTATGGAAAGAGATATTGAAGGAAATAATATCATATCAAATCAGTATATATGGACGCATATATATGATTTGATTATGAATAATCATATATGGAAATATGATCAAATATTAGGAATATTTGTTTGTTACCTTAATATCTCAACCACCTCATCTATATAAAGGGGTCTTAGGGTTCATTGTTATATACTTCAATACTCTTGTATTCCGGATTTCCTCTTCGTGTGTGTGTGTTGTAATCTTCTCAGATGATAGTGAATTTGGCCGTTTCCGCCGGTCACGTGGTTTTTCCCCTTTCCGGGTTTCCACGTTAATTTCTTGTGTCGTTGTTTTCTCTTTGCTTTAATTCTTGGGTTCTACTTAATCTATCGAGGTTGTTCGCACACGTGTTTAATCCCCAACACCATGTCCCTCTACTGTAATCATCAACAGTTGTTAGCAGATAATGTGCATTGTGTAGGGATTTTTGCTTATAGGCCCCACACATCCACATGAATAAGCTCGAATGGTTTGGAAGTACTTATAGTGCTAATCCCAAAAGGCAGTCTAGTTTGTTTATCCAATCGACAAACATCACACTTCCATGGATCAATATTTGATAAAACAGCAGGAAATATATGTTTTAACAATTTCAGGGAAGGATGGCCTAGTCTAGAATGCAACAATAGATGTTGGTCCAGATCAGAAACCGTGGAAACAAAAGGTTTATTAATTGACGGAATAGAAAGGGCTACAACTTCAAAAGCGGATTGCAAACTAGTGTAGTTGAATGAAGAACTAGTCAACACGTAGAAACCATTTTCAATAATTGTGACGGCAATTAATTTAGAGGTCCTCCGGTCCTGTAAAACACAATGAGATTTACAGAAGTGAAAGATGATAAATGAAGATTTAGTCAATTTTGAGACGGATAGCAGAATGAATCTGAAAGATGGGACAAATAAAACATCAGTAAGGACGAGAGTGGGGCTAAGAATTGCTGAACCACTATGGGAAACATTAGTTTTGGTATCATTTGGAAGAAAAATAGGATTGTTTTGGGTAAGAGGAGTGATATTGTTTAACAGATTTGAAGACATGTACATATGATTTGTAGCTCCCGTATCAACTATCCATGTTCCTATGTTTTTATGCATATCAGAATATGATGAAGGATGAGAACTTGTACCTGCAAAGTCTGTTGCAACACATGAAATATGTTGTTTAGACATCCAAAGTTTAAGTTCTTTGATTTCCTGTTGTAGGTCATGGATTGTGGATGTTTCAGAGTGCTCAATTGTGAGTTCGGGTTCTTTTCCATCCTCATGTCCCATGGAATCACCGACAAGATTAGCAAACATTTCTGGGAGAGTTTTACCCTGTGATGTTTTGAGCTCTTTGTACCATTCCGGCACTCCATGAATATGGAAACATGTCTCAATTGTGTGACAATTTTTGTTGCACTTCTTGCATCGTCTCTCTTCTCCTTTGACATTTTTCCACCCTGTTTTGAACTTAGAATCATTATGTGTGTTCCTGTTTCCATTGCCGTTATAACTCATTTTTACCGCTAAAGCAGTATTTGTATCTCCCAAAGAAATGTTCACTTCACGTTGTTGCTCTACTTTCACAACCATCCCAAAAATCTTGTTGAGTGATGGCAATGGTTCAAGAAGTAAAAGTTGGTTTCTGATAGCCTCATATACCTCATTAAGCCCCATTAAAAAATGATTTTCTTTGGTGTAGTCTTCTCTTGCGGCCAACTGTTTAGGTACTTCACATTGACAATCTATAGCAACTTTACATTTACAGAAAGGGAGTGGGTAAAGTCTTTCCAGATATTCCCAAACTTGACATAGCTTGTTTATGAAGTAGCATCAAGATCTCCTTGTATGAGAGTACATGCTTCACGTCGTAATTTGTAATACATTGGTCAATGGGATTCTCCAAACCTTTCTTTTAGATCATTCCAAAGTTTCTTAGCTGTTGTGACATATAAGAAACTTTCAGCAATATTTGGTGCCATAGAGTTTAAAATCCATGCTCGGACAGTACAATCCACACATTTCCAAAGAGAGTAGTCTTTGGATGTGGAGTCTGGTTGTTTAACTTCTCCATTAATGAAACCTAATTTCATTTTGGTTTCCAGCGCCATCTCCATCGATCGAGCCCACATGTTGTAGTTCTTTCCAGTAAGTAAGTTTGGTACTAAAAAAAGACTAGAGTGGTCAGCACTCGTCATCTTGAGAGATTCAAATGATGCAGAATCACCAACTTTCGTTATTGCGGTCATGATCTTCAAGAGAGAAAATACAAAATGATTTATTCAAGTAATGTGGCTCCGATACCATGTAAAAGATTGGAGAATTTTCACAACTTTCATTCGAATGTTCAATAGAGTTTTATACAACTTATACATATATAGACAACTATAGCTAATCTAATCTATATGTACAAATAAGACAGAACAATAAAGCTGTTGTAGTCGCTTAAGTGATATGAAAAACATTTCTTTTAACTTTCATCAATAACTTACTTTCGGCTGCTGTATTTCCTTTCATAATTTCAACATGCGTTTTATGCATTATTTCCTCAAATCACAAATCTCAGCATCCAAGTGTGGAGGACGTGCATAAGGATGTTGTTGTTGCCAGTCTTGAGTTGTACACGTACAAAAGTAAATAAAAAGTCATGAATAATAATATTTTAAATTACAGTTAAATGAATCAAGTACCTCGAGTTCAATGAATTAACAAATGCATGTAATGGTGTAATGCATTTTTTCCTTTTATTTTTTATCACACCTTCAATAAGACTCCAAAATCTATTCACTTCACATCACGTCCTCCCTCATGTGTCAAAATAATTGTCTTTACTTTTGCCATCATAGTACTCCACATTTCAATGATAGTATGAAGAGAAGCAGTATCCGTATCATATATTCTAATCATCCCATATAAAGGTATAGTAAAAGCAAGAATATAATCAACTTGATCCCAAAAGACATCACTCACCAACTTGTCTTTGATTCTTTGCACCATGTCAATATCATCATTACGATAAGAAGACCATTCTTCACTAATTACCATGGTCTGTAAAGATATCTTAATCTCTTTGAACCTCTTCAACATGACTATCATACTCGCAAATCGAGTTTCGGCAATGGCAAGTATTTTTAACTTAGAATACTTATTGAACATGGCGTATCTCATCGAGTGATTATTGATGAAATTTTTTATCTTGGATACCAATGTGACCAAATTCCGAATCCATTCACATTCTCTATACAATGCTTCACCATGTAAAGTATTCTTTGGAGCACATAACTTCTTGATCACTAGATCGACCATATGCAAGACACACGGTGTTCAAAAAATATGTTTATTCATTATTGATAGCAAAAATATGAGAAATAATAAAAATCTACAAACAAAATATGCATAGAAATTAGAATACTTGTGGATATTTTTTCTCAATGTGTAGACCCGCTAGTCTACAATTTGCAGCATTATTTGTAATAACTTGAACTACCTTATCAATCCCAACTAACAAAATAGCATCATTCATTAGATTAGCAATAAATATGATATTTTTTATCTCACCTTCACAATTCACAGCTCGTAAAAACATTGGTTCGTCCTCATTGATAACTATAAAATTGATAAGTGGTCTTCTTTGTGAATACGTCCAACCATCACATACAATAGTTATTCTTTTATCCTTCCATTGACATCTAATAGGTTCAAGAAGTCTATCAATGTGTTATCTTTCTTCCATCAATAATCTTGTTCTCAAAAGACCATATTTTGGTGGATCATAAGCTATAACCAACAAAATAATTAGAGTTATACATAAGAAAAAATCAATAAGATTCAAAGTAGATACTTAAAAAACTAACTTGGGAGCCCTGATTGCATGTCAAATCATATGATTTTTTGTAATACGGATAAAGTGCAAAGTTGAATGAAAGTCCACCGGAATAAAACATTCTAGCAATTTCAGTATCTAAATTTTTTTTAACTTGAATTTTATAGCAATCTTCAAGAGTTCTATTACTAGTAATTTTCTTCATTTTACTTGAAGATCCTTGTTCTTGACTATATAGCGTAGGAGATTCATTTGAGAATGAAAAGAATTGTTACCAGTATCACTTGAAATAGATCGAGGTAGTGGAACCATACGATTGTGTTTAGCAACTTCTTTCACTTTTGAAGCTTCACTCTCCAATTTTGATAATTCATATATTTTCGCAATTGTTATTATCTTGCAGTCTGCTACACCAAATCCTACAATCTTCCGTAAGTGTACTTTAACTCTAGAGTATGATCCTACAAATTGTTTTTGACAAAAGTTGCAAACAATTTTAAAGTTTCCTCCTTCATATTCACTTGTTTTCCCTATCTTGGTTACAAATTTCATAATGGAATGAGATATTTTTGTTGCTCATCAACTTCTCTTGCTTCATCTTCACCATCAATAAATACTGCATCATCCATAATTATAATCTTTTATACTTGTAGTCCCTACATAATTTAATAAGAGATTGAGAACATAACAATATAATATATGTATCACGGGTGCAACAAATTTTTCTAAAATCTATTTGAGACATTTATCTAATATCCTTCACACATACTCAAATCCATTGCACATAACTAAAATGTGAACACAATATCAATCACTCTACTTTTCTAGTAGCATTCAACCACACAAATTTAAAACGAATGACATGACTCAATGTTGTGGGATAAGCATTTAAAAATAAGAATTCAAATATAACATATTTATGAAAGTAGGAACATAAACAACAACAAGTCAACAATCATATTTACTCCCATGAGAAATAAAGACAATAATCCAACCGCAACTTTCAATCATAGAGTTTGGGGAAGACAAAGAAGTATGAATGTGAAGCCGAGACAAAAACCAGCCGCAGCCCGCAGTTTAAAAAAAACAAACAACTTTTAAACCTAAACAAATATACATTTACCCATTTGCCAATTTAATACTTTTTTTGGGCAGGACACTTGTCCTACTCGAGTCCCTCTCGAATCCACATCTGACGCGAGTCTGAAGCGGATACCTCAAGCCAATTACTGCATCCTGCTATCATAGGCTACATCAAGGAGTAGCCTCCGAGATTGTATGGAACTAGGGCTATTATACAAGAATGTGTTTCACTCATGATCGTATTCGTTCATTCGAATAAAATATAAATATTATTTTACCATTATTTTTTATTTGTTTATAATTTGAGTGAACGGATAAATATATTATTTAAATGAATTTTTATATTAATATATTATTATTTAAGTTTGAAAACTTTACAAAACTTTCTTATGTTGTTAATAAAGTAATCTTTTTCTTTGTTTTGTGGAAGATAATTATTGGATTATTTATTCACTACATTTATTTTTTTGTAATTTTGTTTATAAAACAATAAAATTTGATTTTTTTGGTGATGTTTGCACAAGTAGTACAAATATATTCGAACAAATTATTAGAACGAACATGAACATTCAATTAATAATTTGAACAATGTTGGAACATATTTCACGTTCGAATAAAAATATGAACGAATATGAACACAACGAATTGTATTCATTCAGATAGAATAACATTCCATAATGCTTTAAACTTTCTGCGCTTTAAACTGCATATTTATACGAGATATCAGGTAAACACCAAATTATTTCACATCTTAAATAGCGATGCAATCAGGAAATGAAAATACACCATAATTTTAGACATGCTTTCAACAGTTGCATTTACATGTGAACATGGATTCACTTGATGCACATATCATATGAAACTACATTTAACTGTATTTACTGATCTCGTGAACATGGATTCACCTGATGCAGTATGAATACTTACACCTCTACAAATTCTAGCTCAATGTGTGACCCGCTTGTTTTATATTTCCAAAACCAGGTACCTTTCTCAACTGACTTCTCTTCTATAGGCTTCAACTCAGTTACAAAACCTGAATAAATCGTATTTCACCGGGAATTTACTTGACCGAACGAAATAACTTATAAATTTTACTGACTACCTGAACCTCCGGGTGTGAGTTTCAGTTTGTGGCCATCTGGGACATTGAAAACATGGCATCCCTGCAAAAAGGAAAATCCTATGCTGAAATACTCATCCTTAATGTTTCATTTTATTTTGTCACTTACGTGTATTGTAACATCTATTGCTTCAAATTCTGCATTTCCATGAAGTATAACTTTTAAAGCCTCAAATCTTTTGACATCGTGTTTCCAGTACAGGTTATCTTCAGAATTCCAATCTATTCCACAATTCATAACCTTTACATTCTCTAGCCTCGACCTCGCACACCTGCATTTAGTGACAAATGTTACATTTATGATTTTTCATTAAAATCAAAGCATCAGTGACAAATGTTACATTTATGAGCTAACTTGAAAGTATACCTCTTTCCATATTGTATTACAGGTTCGCCATTTTCACTGACTTGCATAGAACCGACAGCATTTTCAGCCAAAATGAGTAAACTTCCATTAAGCTGCAAGAAAAATGAGGTAAATGAAAAGCAATTCTACTGAAGTGTAGCACTACTCTTCCAACGCAACCTCGACATTCCTCCATAAGAACTCCGCAACCTCAACTTGCAACTCCGAACCTCCGGCAATGGAGCCACCCGAAAACTGGTATGTTGAAGAATAAAACAGCATTAATAATGCAGTTGTATAAATATCATACAATCATGCGTTTTTTTTCGGTTTTGTACCTTTAAATACCTTAATTCATAAGGTAACTTATATATGAAATAACATTACAGTTAAAAAAAGACAGCATTAATAATGATACAGTGAATAGATGATGTATTGCAGAAAACTGCCTTTGAAAGCATATTTTTTTGTACCTTCTGTCTGGTGATCTCCCAAATGGGACCGAGAGCAGGATGGAGGAGGATGAGATACGGCGGTCCCGAATTCGCATACTCTTTGTTACCTCCAACCTGAACAACAAAACAAATAATCTTCCCTTTAATGGCATTAATATTGATGGATTCATAACACCATGAAAAGTTTCACTCTGAACCGATATGAACATTGTGTTACAATATATTTTTAAAATAAAATGATATCCTTATCAAATCATGTTATTCCAGCCATAGGCTCAAAAGCAAGAAATTCATATCGATCACTATATCATAAATACACATCATGATGGAGATTATTTGTTATATTCAGAAAACTGACTGAATTATTTAAAAATTATATATTATAAATACAAATATATATATATCCCCGTATGTAATCAGTATAACTTCCTTGCTCAAAAGAACTCAAGTAATAGAAAGAGCAAACACACCTTTGGAATGGATATCCCACAAGGGGAAAGTAAATCATAAACATTTCTGATTATGTCCAAAAGCGAACCATCTGGAGTCTGCAAATGAATCATATGAAAGCATTAAAACAAAATACTCAGATTTGTGAAGGAAAAAAAAGGCACCTCAGTAACTGGTGCTGCTTTAAATTGAATCACCTGATGCAGAGATGTGTCACCATGTTTTCTTCTTTTCTTAGCAGAAGATGTAACTTTTTTTCTCTCATTATAAACAATGAAAGTGTCCAGGCCATCAGCTTCACCATGAAATAAAAGTTGAAAATAACTTAAGTAAAAGGAATATTGAACCCTAAAAAAATATGAACCTTGTACACCTTCGTAGCACCTAGATGAATGTGTGTTGGAGAAGTTATCAGCAATATTTTGCATTGTACATTCCAAACGGCCTCCAGAAACACTGTCAATGAAGGAATTAAGAAGTTGTAACAGTAACCTTATCCAAATAAAACAAACTTGGTTTCTATTTGTCACCAAAAAAATTCCAGTAGCAATCAGTTTTGAAGATCAGTACACCTCAGTGGAAGAGAGAAATGTGGTAAAGAAATCTGGAAGTTATATATAAACCTCACCGAGCTCGGTGTCAATTGAATAGCACACAGAGTAAATTTTCATGGATCTAATGATTGATCATAGCGACTGTAAATCAGATAAATTTAGAAAGTAGGTATGAGATTGTACCTGTTTTTCATTCCAAACTGATCCGTGTATTGGATGGATTTTTTCATGTTAAGAACCATTCCTGGCAAACTTGACACGTTTTTACTTGAACCGACAAGTTCGGCAGATGGTAAATCCACATATAGAATATTTGTGTTAGCAGGAAAATCCGGCTGCAAACTTCAGAAAGGTAGATGATGCCATTAACAATGTATTCATAGATAAACAATGCAGAATATGAAAAGATATGAATACAAAAATAAAATAACACTTATATACGAATTTGAATGAAAGTAAAAGAAAAAGTTGTGACTGGAAACCGTTTATAGCCAAAACAATGTTGCACAGTTAAGATTGCTCTTCTACCAATACGCCTTACAGATTTTTAATTCTCAAGACATCATTCACATTTGGTATAATAATAGAATATTTCAAACAATTATATATGAGCTCCTTCTTTCTATAGAATGAAAAATAGACAGGCATGTGGAAAACTAAAGGCGGCACCAGTGAGAAGAATACCAGTTGGCAGGAACTGGCTGACCAGTGATTCCAAACTTGTCAAATTCAGTGTATTCTATACAGGTCAAACCGTATGACCATCTTCCATCTAAAAGCTTCTTCTCAAGTAGGACATTGATGCCTTCAGTTGCCGCAAAATTTCGCTTACATGAGGCAAATCCCAATTTCTGAAGAAACAGATCAAACAATCTTACTTCCCACAAATAGGAAATGCCAAGTATCTTGACACCAAAAATAAAACACAAGAGAAGCCATAAACATAGGAACAAATTAAAATAACTAATTGAGTGGTGTAAAATGTAGGGTAAAACATGTTTAAGACATCCATAATAGAGTGAAATCCCTGATATTTCTTTATATCATAGAATTATCAAGTTAGACATCAATCATTTACAAAGCTAGTGATGTGTAAGAATATCCTTGCCTTTCCATTGCGTAAGCCAAGTCCAGCCAACGCCAATAGTGTTAAATCCGTGGCAGCAACAACATTGCTGTAAACGTTCAGTGTCAGTGCATCCAGATAATAATTTTCAAAATGATGTTTTTTCGCTTAACATTATTTATTTTCAACTTTCTGCAATTTTTCCAAAAAAGGATTTGTTCTGAAAATAAGAGACACTTGAGATGCCATTGACTTTCTTTGACTTCATGTTCTTATCTATAACTATAAAAAAATATAATCTCCCCATTAAAAAAAGACATCACAAAATTCGCATAGCAAATCATAAAGAAAATGCATTTTATTTTGATTCCAGCTTAACAAACACCCCCTCATTCAAGATTAGAGAACATGCATGAATAAGGTTCAAGCACAAGTTAAGCAGAATAACGCCATAATATTGAGATAAAGCTGAAGCTAACCTAATCTGTCTCAAAGTAACTCCTTTTCTTCCATGACTCTGGAACCATTTGAAAACGCCCTTATCATGGGCTAACTTCCATATTACACCATGGCCCCCTGGTTTACAAACAGGTTCTAATGGTCTTGATACAACCCAGCGGCCATATTCAGTGCTAACCGTTGGAACAAGCGGCTAATAGCAGAAGAAACTTTGAAAGATAACGTATACAAACAGCAATGAAATATTAGCACAAATAAAATGAAATACCTGCTCAAAGAGCTTGAAGTTTGATTTCCCTCTTCCAAACCACCCCCTCTTCATACAAAGGCAACTAATATGCTCATGGTTGTTCTTTGCAGAGCTTGTCATTATTGCAACAGGAGTAATACACTGCTTTCCAAACAACTTGAAGTACAAGAACTCTCTGGCCTTTTATATTACAAACTTCTCATCATTGTCACTAATTAAGAGGAAAGCTTTTAGGGAACATGATTAGGTTTCAAATACCTGAAGATCTCTTATTAGTCCTTCCAAAAGACTTCTTCCACAATAAGGAAGCATGGCCGCAGGAAGACACTCACCTGTATCAGGGTCAACCAGGCCAAGCCTATCAGCCGACCCACCAAGAGGATACATTTCTCCTAATTCAGGTAAACCCTGAAAAAGGGTTAACCTTCATAACACTTTAAGGAGTTGTTATCTAACGAAGAAACAGGATGTTTCTTTAACCTCAAGTCCCCAAAGCGCTGCCTGTGATGCATATTCAGTATCTTCAGTAAGAGTAACAGCAGGGGGTGGATGAATCTCCATGAGCTGATACTTCATTGATTTCATTGTTTCCAGGGGGCAATTGGTGGTTTTCTCTTCGATAGTTGATTTCGAAAGGAGCTGTAACACCATAATCTGATACCTGTGACAGAAACAAGCTCATGATGGTCGTCTATAAATGACAAAATTTGTAAACTCACGAGAAAATGTAAAACTTCAAAATAGAGTCATAAATACCAACCCTAAGATTCCACCGATGCAATCATAGAACTGCTCAACTTCTCGTAACATCTTCAATAGCACCTCCAACGCAGATTTATCCTCAAAATTGAAAATTCTAGCCCCATCATCATCATTAAGGTCCCAGCTTTCGATCATCTCAGCCAAAGCATAAAGAGCATTTTTTATAGCACTACTCGAATAAACCTCTACACCCTTCGAATATCCCCTGCACTCGCCAAACACATGCTGTTGCCCCGCTGCAACCACGCATTTCAGCAAATACACCTCATAATCACTCAAACCCGCCTCCGCGAAACAATTACCACGCAATCTAAAAAATAAAGCAACAAAATGATCTGAGTCAAGAGTCCTCAACTTCTCTCCCAGATTCCTGCAACGAGATACCAACTCCCTAAGCGTCTTCAGCCTATTAATTTCCTCCTCATAGTCAAATTCCGGCGAAGGCGATATTTGCCCCACCGGTACAGTGGAAACCCTTGTGACATGAGCACAGGACTTGGAAACTAAATGCAGGTGAATCGGTTCAGGATAAACAGAAGAAGAACCAACATCCTCAGTGCCGGTTTTTCCAAACGAATTCTTGGTCAACAACAATGGGTGGGACGGCTTCGAGTTCACCGGAAACGGTAATGTAATCCGTCGCAGAATTGGCGTGGAAGTCGCCAGCGCCATTCATATACCTCCGCGCTCGCAGTGTCTGAAATCCAAACAAAGAAACACAGTGAAGATGCGAGAGGATATGCCGCCGAGATTCATGTAGAAGTAAGTATTGGATATTTATATGGGTGTACAATACTTGTACATTCAGTCCACAAAAGGGTAGAGAGGTACAACACACATTCCATCATTATCGGATTGCGTAACCAGCTGGCTTATTCTGATTGGTTAGTTGCATTTTGCAGCTCTGCTTTCCAAAATATGGAAAAACAAAATTTAGTTGTGCTATTCCACCATTTTTAAAAATTCATTTTAATTAATATAATGCATTGTAAATGTACATGCAAAACACTCACACATTTTCATTCTTGTAATAATGAGAATCGAAAAAACACACCTTGTTTATGCAGAACACTCATGCATAATACTTGATATAATTATTACATGTGCCACCACCCAAATTTTAAAATATTTGATGATGTCCAACAATTTGAATCCTAAAATCGAACTCAAATCAAATATAAATCTCAAATGAATCGAATATCCAATCACCAATCACCAATCACATGTTTTCAAACATGTGTCTTGAGGATTCCATGATGATATCAACACTTCTCCAAATCAAAAACTTATTCTTTTTCAAGTCGAACTCGAACCCAAAAAAAAACATCCTTTTGATTCGATTCATTGTAGGCCTAATTTGGACCATTGTACCATAATAACCAAATGATCATTTGGAATTCAATTTTGAGCAGAAAAAGGTGTTGAGCAGAGCAGCACGCTGTTGCCTGCTATCAACTTCACCAACAAAGCTGCAATTGATTGAAAATGAAGTAAAATAAGTTCATAAATGAGAGCAAAATGGAGTAGCCAAAAGAAGTAACAAACACCAAGTTACAGAGAGAATTCTTATATATAAACTTGTGTCGGGGGTTCACTCGATTTCGCCATGCCCGTGTCTTCCTCTTCTTCGTCACTGTCCTCATCACCACTGACTTCCTCATTTTCTTGACCCAATTTAGCCATCTGCTCAGCAAGTAACTTATCCTCTCGTTCACTTACCTGAAAATCATCAATAAAAATGTTGATGGTTTTCATGGAGCTTACAGCTATTTTTTCCCTGATTTTTGCCCATGGTCTCCAAATTACGGGCTATGTAAAATGCACTTTTTTCAATAAGCAAAATCACACAGAAAACTTCAAGTTTTTATCACAATTTGGCTGGCATATAAAAGAAAAGAATTCACTGAGTTCCTTGCGTAGAACACAGGGTTGGGTTTGCTGTACTCATTTTTTATATAAAACGAAGGATGAAATAGCCATTAGCCATAAAAAATGCTTTGTTTTCCTAGTTCTACAATAAGAAGAAAAAACGAGCAAATAGAATAAATACCTCTCTAGGTGCTTCCTTAACAGTAAGCTTTCCCTTGTGCTGCTCAATTTCTAGTTTACAAAGTTCAATTGCACTATTTACAATCGCAATGCCTTGTTCCTGCGATGGAGTGTAGTGTTGAAATATATCTCACATCGGTTGTAGAAATACAAAAATCATAGTTTATAACACGAGTGAAATCACAAGTAATCGATTTGGTCCAAGTCTTTTCAATGTGATTTACTTCTCTTATGGACTGGACCATACTTCCCGACTCATTGAATCCTGAATTTCTACATGGTATCAGGATGTAGGGTGGGTTTCGAGCTGGTCCGTAAAGGTTTAGACGAAAAAAAAACTATGATAGAAAAGTACATCGGGCTTAAGCGACAAAAATAGATCGATCTATGATTCGAGCACTACCGAGTATATTGAAGCAAGTTTGAACCGGGCCAAGACAAGTTTGACTTGAGGGGGAGTGTTGAAATATATCACACATCGGTAGTGGAAATACAAAAATTATAGTTTATAAGATGAGTGAAATCACGAGTAATCGGTTTGGTCCAAGTCTTTTCAATGTGATTCACTTCTCTTATGGACTGGACCACACTTCCCGACCCATTGAATCCTGAATTTCTACATAGAGAACTAAAGGTATACAACTCAAGCATCAAATAATGACCTTAAAGATTACCTTGTCAAGAGTCTGGGTATTTAGAACGTATGCAGGCGCACCGAGGAGTTTCATTTTAACATATGAGTTAACGTGTTTACAATTTTGACGTTAATTTGTATGTTGTAATAACAATAATTCATGTAATATAACGTCAAAATCATAACCACGTTAACTTATATTCAAATCATATGAACCAACTTAGTAACCATGTCAATCAAATGGCTAATCGTCGATCAATGTAACAATCATGCAAAGTCATATCTTAAATAATGGAATTCAAGTTCAACCCCGAAGGCCGAACTTAGCAACTTTATTCTACTCGAATAAAGTATTCTTTTTTCTACATAACATGATTTCAAGTTTATTCTGAATATGCTAAAAAATCTTTATGATGGCATTGCAGAGAAGTCATGGTGCAACCATGTTGAGTGCAGTGCGTGGAACGTGCCTTCATCATCTTGGAGTGAAGCTAAACTCCATTTAAGTGAAATGTAAATTAAATAACAACACAAGTCTCATGATCTCCGTTATCTTCTCTCGACCTCTACCATGATCCCATGTTTACATGACTCTAATCACATCTCCACCCTCCATGTATGGATGAAAGTGATGCCTTAATTTTAGGAAATTCTTTTATTTTTAATTTAAGTTACGTAGTCTTACATTATTATATATATGCATGTAAAGTCTATCTTTTAATTATCAATTTTAATAAACTCTTTTATTATTGTCTGCATTTATTTTGTTTTAGGGTTTAGTGTGACTATTTACGGCTAATAGTTATTTCAGGATTATGGAATACAATGGAGAACAATGTACGAAGAAAATGTATGCGGAGTAAGCATGGTAAATTAAGGGAAGGTTCACGGATAAGAATTTAAAATAAAGTCATAGTGAAAAGATAAGAGTGAAAGAGTAAAAAGGAGAAGACTCGGGGCAAGGTAGAAACACCAAGCCCGACATCGTGTTTATGAGCACGATCAGCCATAGGTAGGAAATGTCCGATAGAGGAATACAAAAGATGAGAATCCTAGGATCAGATACCCTGCAATGGGTAAGATCCAATTATGATTGGACCGACCCAAGTAACAAAAGACGAACTCAAGCGGCCCAAAGTCCTCAGCTTAGCATATTTGAGATAATTTGCCCGATGTTCTGCAATGGGACCGAAGCTGGACTTGGAGAAATAAAAGGGGGTTTGACAAGTAATCCAATGATTCGGTCCAAACGGTTAGAGACCACGCGTCTCACACTTCGGGCCTCCACACGTTTACTATGCTTCGGGCCGGATCACACAGGCCACGCTTCGGTCCACCCCACGTTTTACATCGTGCGACAACAACCTTCAACAAACTTGTCAAAGGCAGTTACAGGGCGTGGATTACACACGCTATCAGCTCTATAAATACAGAGTTTGACGACGGAATTAGTAGGACCTTTTGGACGCGTAAGAACATGTTGTTACCCTGCCGGAATTCTTATCGTTTTCTTATACCTCGCCATCTTCATAAAACTATGCTATCTTTTGTAATGAATTATTGCTTGATTAGTGAATCGACTAAGAGCTTTTTCTGCTCTCATTCGAGTGGTTTTTCCCCATTTCCCGGGGTTTTCCACTCTAAATTGCCTTGCCTGTTTCTTTATTCGAATTACTTAATCGTTTCCTCAACACAAAAAATTAAAAACGAGTTCATTTCTTAACGAACCGGACGACTGTTGGTACCCATTAAAAAGGGACCATAACAGTTTGGCGCCGTCCGTGTGGACGATTCTCTAATCCCATTTGAGGTTCCTACCAGGGATAGGATAATCAAAGGCATGGCAACTGGAACTTCGACGAACGACAGTGACGTGCTTCCAAACAGTATCCCAGCCCCAACATTCTCTCTACATGATATAGAAGCTGTTGTCAGGAAGGTGGTATTGGAGATTATGTCAGAGAGAAGTGGAACAGAACCACCGGCTATTTCAAGTCCTATTTCGAGAAGTAGAGGGTACGAGAGTGACCCCGAAGCGCATAGCTCTAATGATGAGGAAATTATCATGCGTGGTGTAACAATGAGGAGAACGAGATATCGGTCTACCCCTCCTCCCTCAGCTAGAGCTCCAACTCCCACTCCTGGGAATGATCAGGAGCAGATGCAAAGACGTATTGACTAGCTCACCAGGGAGTTGGAGAGCATGCGCACGCTGGGGGATTGTGGGCCCGATCTGGGGCGCAATCCTGGTTTATTCAACAGGGCCATGGAGGCCTCGATCATGCAGAGTAAGGATGACGACTGGTGGCATAATCTACATGCGGTCCAGACGTCATCCCAACAATCTGAAGGCGTATCCGCCGCCTTGGGAGATTTGATACTCCATTTTTCCGAAGAGATCTGGGATGCAGTCCCAAATCGACACTATCGCAACCCAGAGGGGTTGCCAACGTTTCGCGGCGACGCAGATCCGATTGATCATGTTGCTGATTTTGAGTTACGCATGGGAACAGTTCGGGCCTTAGATTCACTGAAGTGCCACATCTTCGCGGCAGGATTACAAAGCGATGCCCGAACCTGGTTCAAAAATTTGCCGGCCTGATCCATGCAATCGTATGGTGGATTTATATTGGCTTTCTCTGAGCTGTATGCTCCAAATGTAGGACCGCCTTGAAGCAGGCAGGAACTATATCAGCTGAAGTATATCCCGGCAAAAAGGAGTTTTCGGTCCTTCATGGAAAAATTCAATAGGACCACTCGGGGTATCAAGCTTGAGCTCCGAGACAAGATTGATATTCTACAGCAGGTCTTGGGACCGTGCGGCCTTTCGGCCAGTTTAGTGAAGAACCCACCATCCACCTTAGGAAAGCTCATTCAGAAAATTAATAAGTATATCAAGGTGGATGAAGCGCTGGGATTGAGCTATCGGAAGCCTAGCGGGAATTCTGAACCCGCACGTGATCATAGAGTTTCTTACCTAAAGAAGCAGTCGCGAGAAGTAGCGGCTGTAACTGAGAAAAACGTCCCCCCGAAGAAGGAGGACAATCGGGTGTATTGCGAGTTACATCACAATCGCGATCACTCGATGCTGAAGTACCCACTGTTAAAAGAGACAGTAGATGCAATGAATAAAGAAATGTCCGATCTGAATGATCAGAAGGGCAAACGAGCTGAATCTCCCCGAAGGGGCCATCAGGGTGACGATCGTCACAAACCGCTGGGAAGGGATAATCGGGGACAACCCCGAAATAATAATGATCGGACGAAGGACCGAAGGTCTCCTCCGCCAGAGCAAGATAGAGGCCAGCACGGTCGAGAGAACTGTGGCCAGGGCCGAAGAAGAAGATGGCGGAGTCGTGGCGGCAGAGCCCCGCAAAACGAAGGTGGAAAACAGGAGCAGCGTGCTCCTCCACCTGCCGAAGCGGGTGCCCAACCTCCTCAAAATGAGGCGGCACCCAGGGAAATAGCCAGAGATATTTATGTTATCTCCGGAGGATTAAGAATCAATGAATCGGTTCGGGACCGAAAGAAAACCGCGCGCGGAGACTTCGCTGAGAGCTCCGAATATGTTGTGTTGGTTAAGTATGATCCAGTTGAGCGGTCCCCTTCCTTCGGGGAGGATATTACTTTCACTATGGCCGACCGGGAGGGGATTATTGATCCGTGTGATGATCCCCTCACCATCACTGGAATCATTCGTAATCGTCGGGTCCACAGGATCTTGGTGGCCACCGGGGCTTCGTGCAATATGATGTAGCGTGAAGTTGCTGAGATGCTGGGAGCTACTGCTCATGATCTTCCGATCACTAATATAACTCCCTCGGCATTCTACCAGAGGAGTGTCATTCCATCCGGGAAAATTTTATTCCCAGTCACCCTAGGAGACCCATCCAGGGACCGATCGGAGATCTTGGAATTCATCGTCGTTGAAGTCGACTTGACTTACAATGCCATTATCGGACGGACCAGCCTCAGTAAGTTCGAGGCGGTCCCTTCTACTTATCATATGATAATCAAATTCCCCTTCGCTCACGGAGTCATTTCTGTAAAGGGGGATCAGAAAGTAGCAAGACAGTGCTACATGAGCTCGTGCCGTACTTTGGAACCGGTTAAGAGGGCCTGGGTGTATTTTCTTGCAGAGCTGCAGCACCCGAGACAAGTAATGGAACCCGTTGGGTTCAAACTTATTAATCTGGTTGAGGATGACTCAACCAAAACTACTCGCATTGGGGCACATCCAACCCTTGCTTTTGAAGAAGAGCTAATCCACATGCTGAGAAGCCATGTCGATATATTCGCCTAGACCCCGGATGATGTTCCGGGGATTGACCAATCCGATAGTGAGCATCGGATCAACACTGAGCGTGGTGTAAAGCCTGTTAGGCAGAAGAGGAGACGTTATTCTCCCGAAAAAATCGAAATTATCCGGGGTGAAGTGAAAAAACTACTACGTCGGGGTTTATCAGAGAGATCTACTATACTGAATGGGTTGCAAACCCATTAGTGGTCTCCAAAGCATATGGGAAATGACGGATGTGTATTGACTTCACTGACGTCAACAAGAGCTGCGAGTCGGATCCTTTCCCACTGCCACATATTGACCGACTGGTGGATGTTGTGTCTGATAGCACAATGATGAGTATCATGGACTCTTAATACATGTACCATCAAATCTTCCTCGTTGAGAAAGATCAGAAAAAATCATCATTCATGACAGAAGATGGCGTTTATTGCTATGTGGTTATGTCATTCAGCTTGAAAAACACTGGAGCGATATACCAAAGGTTGGTCAACAAAATCTTTGGAGATCTGATATGCCATATGATGGAAGTGTATGTTGATGATATGATTGTCAAGTCTATGAATGATGAAGACCATATTTGTTATTTATCTCGTTGTTTCGAATTATGCCGCAAATATAAGCTCAAACTAAATCCAAACAAATGCTTTCGGGATCGGAAGTGGAAAATTTTTAGGATACTATGTTTTAGAAAAAGGCATAGATGTTAATCCTGAGAAAGTGCAGACTATTATTGATATGCAACCTCCAAGAAACAATAGAGAATTTCATAGGCTTATTGGCAGACTTGCTGCGCTAAGCATATTTTTTTCTAGATCCACAGATCGGGCTCTGCCCTTTTTCAAAGTGCTAAGAAAAGCAAGTCATCTAGACTTGACCGAAGAGTGCGATCGGGCCTTCTCAGATCTGAAGACTTATTTAAGCACTCCATCAGTGATGGTGAGCCCAACTTGTGATGAACCTTTGGGCCTATATCTAGCGGTATCAAAAGTTGTCGTCAGTGCAGCTCTGGTAACCATCCGAGATGATGTTCACAGACCTGTTTATTATGTGATTCATTCTTTGGTGTTTGCTGAAACTATATATACTACATTGGAAAAGTTCATGTTGGCTTTGAAGAAGGCTGTATCTAAGCTGATGCATTATTTTGAAGGCCGAACGGTTTATGTCTATACTGACCAGCCTCTGAAAGTGGATCTTAAGCAACCGGATCTAAATGAGAGATTTGCAAAATGAGCTATTAAACTAAGCTCAATGTATCTGGAATTCTTGTCCCGAAGGCGATCAAGACTCAGGTTCTCACTGATTTTGTGGTTGAAATGACCCGACCAACCATATTTTTAAACAAGAGGATGATCGATGGACCGTCCATATAGACGGATCGACCTTCGGAGGAAGAGGGGCGGGCATTACCCTCACAACGCTACAATGTGATCTTATTCATTCCACAATTAAATTTTCCTTTGCTGGAACAAATAATGTGGTGGAATATGAAGCCGTATTATCGGGAATGACCTTGGCCCGAAAGATGGGAGCTAGTAAAGTGCGAATGTTTTCAGATTCAAAGTTAGTGGTGGAACAATTCGCAGGGAGATTTGAAACTCATGATCCGATAATGAAATTATATTGCTCCAAAGTCTTGGAACTATCCAAAATATTCAGTGAATTTTCTCTTGACCATGTGCCGCGGGAGCAGAATAAGGTTCCTGACGCACTTGCCAGGTTGGCCGCGGGCATACCTGACATGGAACCAGACACTATTTCGGTCCATATCCAGGACCGACCTTCGGTCGAGATATCAGTGACCGAACAGTCAATTGAAGCTTTATGTCATGAACTCCAGGGCCTGAATATTAGCGCCACTGAATCTGCTAGGGAACCCAATTGGATGCACCCCTTTATTAAATATCTAACAAACGGCTATCTTCCTAAAGACAAGTAGAGGCCAGAAAAATAGAAGTCCGGGCTAAGAGATATGTTCTAAGTGACGAGCGATTGTATAAAAAGAGTTTTGAGGGCCCGCTGTTACGTTGCCTATCTCCTATTGTGGCTGAAGATGTCATGATTCACTTAGGGGCTCGATCTTTATATCATTGCATTATCGGAGCCGGATATTTTTTGCCGACATTGCTGGGAGATGCCAAGAAGTATACCAAACGTTGTGCCAATTGTCAATATCATGCTCCGGTCCCACAACTGCCTGGGGCTCCCTTATCGATGATCTCGTTGCCTTGTCCATTTGACAGACGGGGAATTGATATCCTTGGACCTTTCCCTTGATCAGTAGGACAAAGGAAATTCTGTATTGTGGTAGTTGAATATTACTCGAAGTGGATTGAAGCAGAAGCAGTGGCTATTATCTCAGAGAAGGTCGTAAAACACTTTTTATGGAGAAATATTGTGAGTTGCTTCGGGATACCCCGAGCACTCATATCAGATATTGAGACCCAGTTTCGCGAGAAAAACGTTTGGGATTTCTGTGTTAAGTTGGGCATCGCCCAGCATTTCTCATCAGTGGCTCATCCCCAAACTAATGGACTTACGAAGGTATTTAACAAGGTTATCCTGAAAGGATTGAAGATCAAGTTAGAATATTTTGGAGCAAAATGGCCCGAACATATCTATAAGGTCATATGGGCATACCGAACTACACTTTGCTCAACGACCAGAAATCACCTTTCTCATTAGTATATGGGTTCGAAGCAGTTAGCCCGGTGGAGGTAGCCATCCGATCGCCCCGAATATCTCAATACAAAGAGCATATGAACGGTGAAAGGAGATTGTTGGATCTCTAGATGATCGAGGAAAAGAGAGATGCGATTTACGCGCGGATGTGTTCCTATCAGCAAACAATTGAACAATCCCATAACAAACGAGTCCTCCCAAGGGAATTCTCTGAATGCGACCTCGTCCTTAGAAGCAAAAGGGTGCAGAGGAACGTCGAAAAGCTGGATAGAAATTGGGAAGGACCATATCGGGTTTTGAAGAAACTGGAATCTGGTGCGTATAAGCTAGAAACATTGGACGGGATGAGATCACCCGAACTTGGAACGTCATGAATCTAAGACACTATTTCTTGTAAATTTTTTATTAATAATTCTAACTCAATAAATACACATTCCTACAAAAGTAAGCAAAACACAAATAAGTATAATACAAACTGTTTCTAATTAAATGATGGACCGACCCTGGAGTCGGATGGTTTAGGACGAGTTTGGACTGGTGATCGAAGCTACTTATCCGCAAGGCTCCCAAGTTGCAGTGATCGCTCTGACGAGTCAGATGCTCCTGTGTTTTCCCAGTCCCAAGGATGAGTTGCGATTCTCCCAGAATTCACTACGAACTAAACATCCCCTTCAACGGCTTTCATTCTTCAGAAACAGCCTTTGTACTTATGAAATTTGCTACAAAAGAAGGAATGAGAGTTAGCCTATCAAAATATAAGTTTGGACCAAATGTAGGACATATACAGAACCAGAGCTCGGCCAATACAACCTACGGGACTTCAATAGAACCAAGGTTTGGCCGAAGCCTGTAATGTGACTCATAATGAACATAGGCCGCGCCTTTCCCATTCAACTGTAATCCCAAGGACGGAATAAGAGTGATCTATGCACAATGTAAGACAATCAATCCAGTTAAAACCAATCAAATCGAACCAAGTGTAAGAACGGGCACCGATGAGTTTGCACTCTATAGCCAGCCCCGATCTTACACTTAGTGGTTGAACACACTCGTTTATACCAAAAACACTTGTTTATTTTAAAAGATCAGTTATAACGACCTTATTCTGACTTTAAAAAGAAGGAATGGAGAGGAAAAGAAACTTTTATTGAGAATAAGGAACGAAGCAGGGATAGTGATACAAATAAGTTCCAATTATCATTCCCATCTTCTCTATCCTCCATTCCTTGTTCCTTCGGTTCGGTCCGGGCCGCGAGCTGCCTCAGCTCTTCCTCTTGATCGGCCACCTTCTGGTTGACCGCTCTTTCCATTTCTTCAAAGAGGTAAAAGAAGGGATCGTCCTCCAGAACGGGCTCTTCTAAAGATGAGATCACTTAAAAAATCCCATCCTTCTCCAGATGTTCGATCATCTTCCACCTCTCGCCTCAGGGGAAAGCCCGAATTACTTTGTAACCTGATCTCGGATGTTATCCAGGTACTTAGCAATATACATACCATGTATGTTATCCGCCAAAACAAATAACAAAGGGGACCGAGCGAATCCCAGGACCGCTTACCGGACCGAACTTTCTGCCGAGGTGCGGGTTCTAGCCAACTCCTCCTCCAAGCTCGCTTTTTCTTCCTGGGCTCGAAGCAGAAGTTCGTTGAGTTTATTCCTCTTCTCCTCGGCCCGAGCTTGGACTTGGTTGATTTCATCGTCTTTGGCCCGTAACTTGGGCTCCATTTCCTCCAGAGCTGCTTTTCCTTTCTTATCCAGCTCGGAGACTTGATCTGTTGAGTGAGATTTCCGTCCCAACTCTTAACAGTTCACTATCCAATCGATCTCGGTCCTCTCGGACCGCGACCAGTTTGTCATGTTTGATATCAACTTGCATTTTTGCAAGGTCAAGTTGATCTTGGACTTTTTGGGACACAACCTGGTCAACCTGGTTCTTTTCCACGGTGATCGTGGTTGTGAAGCCTTTCCTCAGCATCTATATAAGATATTAAGGTCGGAACATAAACCTTCGGGCCTTAATATCAAGGGAACTTACCTTAGTTGCGAGGTCGAAGAAACCCTAGATTATTTCTTCCCGAGACATGTCTGGTTGAACATTGTCTGGGTTTTGTTCCCCGTAGAGATGTAAGTCTTCAATGAAGGCACTCCTCTAGGAGGCCAACTTCTTCCATTTCTTAAACCTGTCCAGTAGGCCCAAGGCAACCCCTCAGTCGGAGTTGGTCTTAGGGCCCGAGCCAGGGTCCTTCAAAACGATCCCCTTGGTAGGGACCGAAGCATCCCCTCCTTTCTTCAGTCTTTTAAAAACCCTCGAGGCTTTTGCTTTGGTCGCTCTCTTCCCTTTTCCTAAGGGGACCGGCGGTAGGGAGACGTTCGCCTTAAGGTTGGATCCGGGGAGAAATTTCTCCATGGGAACGGCTCCCTGCAGCAACAAATTAATTGTGTCAGCACTGATAGGGGAACTATTTCCGATCTGGTAAAGGCTGGATAGGCTCAAAGAGTGAATCCTAGCCGTTATCACCTCCTCCACTTCTCTGAATACCCGAAGTGCGGGTCCTTTGCCCTTTGAGGGCTGCCCTGAGCAACGCAGAGTTAATGTGCCTGCACTGGTGGCCTGGATCGGGGGGTTCCCTCCAGTGGACGACCCTGATGGAATCAGTGTATCCCCTGTCGCTGATTCAGATGGCTCCGCACTACTTGTTGCTCCTTGCCGTCCTCCAGAAGGGTGGGCCGAAACGGCAGCCAAACGTTTGAATCTTGAGCTCGGCATCGTTTCTGTTGAATCTACAAGATTAATATATAAGGATCAGGAAGTGACGAAATAAGAATTAACTTCATACCCGATCTTTCGGATGGATCTAAATAAGAAAACACTCCCTTCGGGGCTGGTGCTCCGGTCCTACCCGCGACCCCTATTTCTATCAGTCTCTCCTCCCGAAGCAACTCTATCCGTTTAAGACGTGCTTCGAGGGGAGGAAACATCGCAAGTGTGTTTGCGATATCCGGACGGGAAGGGTTGAATATGGTTCAGTCCAACTAACCTATGCGTGGGTGGGTTATAAGTGGTAACACCTTTAACATGTCCTCATTAGGGACCGTTATCCACACATAACAAGACTCCCACGCATGAAGAGATTCTTCCTTATCAACTATAGCGCACTCTTTGGTGCGTATCGCTATGTAATACAACCTACGACATCCTAATAGACCCTTACCCCTTCGGGATCCGACCAAGAACAAATTAAAAAGTGTTCTAAGGTTGGGGCCATTTTCTGTTTGTGGCAATAAAAGATAAACGCCACTATATACACATAGCTACCCGGAAATAATGCAAAGGTCGGGCAATGGATTTCCTTAAGTACGACCGCTATGAACGGGTGTGACGGAAAACGTAACCTGCACTTCAGGGAGGCATAACTGACTGAAATAGCGCTTGCTGGAACGTTCATTTCCGCTGCAAGGAAGCAAGGAATATCTTCCCGCCCATTCCAGATGGAGTAATGAGCCGGAATAAAAAACCTAGACCTAGACTCTTCGATATCCAACTCGGACATAGTTGGGTATCTCATTTTACAAGGAGCCATGGCAATTACCTTAGTAAAAATCGGTGGGAAAGAGTTTAAACGTATGCAAGAACGAAGACGCAGAGAGCTTGGTTTAGGCGATTTTTCTTCGCGAAATGACGATGGGGATGAACAGTACCCAAAACCCCGAGTTAAATAGTAATTTCTCGACCAATTGTAAGTTGCCACGTAGGATTACCATAGGCGGTTGCAGTCTGTACGCACTCATCACGCCTATTGAGTAACAGAATACGGAAAGACGCAGGTCTGGATGTTAATATTTAAATAAAAGTGACACAAAAATGAAAGTTATGATATTTTGAATTCAAAACCCACATATCAAATTGGCTAAGTGAAGGATCGGTCCCTTGGACGCTCATTGTGAGCAGGCTCGGTCCTATATTCTCCCGAACGTATACAACATTGCGGGATCGGCCTTGCGTCACCTCTGCGATGGCAACCAAGCCCGAGGGGCTAGTGATGAGAATCCTAGGACCAGGTACCCTGCAATGGGTAAAACTCAATTACGATTGGGCCGACCCATGTAACAAAAGGCGAACTCGCGCGACCCAAAGTCATCAGCTTACCATATTTGAGATAACTAGCACGACGTTCCACAATGGGACCGAAGCTGAACTTGGCGAAATAAAAGAGGGTTTGACAAGTGACCCCATGATTCGGTCCAAACGGTTACATCCCACGCGTCCCACGGTTTGGGCCTCCAAACGTTTACCACGCTTCGGGCCGGATCACACAGGCCACGCTTCGGTCCTGGCCATGTTTTACATCGTGCGACAACAACCTTCAACAAACTTGTCAGAGGCAATTACAAGGCGTGGATTACACATGCCCTCAGCTCTATAAATACAGAGCTTGACGACGGAATTAGCAGGACCATTTGGACGCGTAAGAACATGATGTTACCCTGCCGGAATTCTTCTTTTGTAATGAATTATTGCTTGATTAGTGAATCGACTAAGAGCTTTTCCTTCTCTTAGTCAAGTGGTTTTTTCCCCATTTCCCATGGATTTCCACTCTAAATTGCATTGTCTATTTCTTTATTCGAATTACTTAATCGTTTCCTCACCACAAACAAATTAAAACTGAGTTCATTTCTTAACGAACCGGACGACTGTTTGCACCCTTAAAAAGGAACCATAAAAACAGAGGTTCCCATAGATGAGATTTGTACATACCACATGGCCGAACGGAACTGGATGAGAATTGGGTAGCGCCTGAGTCTCTACCCGGGGAAGGGAAGCATATACTCTTGTCTAGTCGGCCAACATCTAACGACCTAGTTGAGCGAGACATGTCACCGGGCATGTAAAAGCCGACTACAATAGAAACCGAAAGGAATAGGAAGGGAGGAACGGAAAAGATAAAGCACGAGACAAAGAAAACGGGAAAAATAAAAGATAAGTATGAAGAAATGAAATGAAAGTAGAAGCAAACAAGTTTTCTTTTGAAATAAAGAAGTTTCTTTTAATAAACTGTGACCGTTTTACAGATAAGGTAGGTGAGGGACAAATAAGTATAAAGGGAGGAAGGGGTTCTTCGGTCATCTGCTATCAAAGATGTTTCCGTTGTATTTAATTTTTTAGACTTTAGATTGCCCCAAACTTGTGATTGTTCATTGTTAAGTTTCCCAATCAGGTTTCGAAGTGAATATTTTTCTTAAATCAGGGTAAACGCAGTGTAAACCGGCGTTTTCAGTTTTCGGGCGGATATTACCCGGGGATGTTTTGGGTATAATGACATCCCGGGAGCTCGTCCGACGCGGCTAGATGGTATTTTCGGCATTCTCGTGTATTTAAGTCATTCTATAGTTTTAGGGTTATTCTTGTAATTTGGACTTCTCGGGCCTACATATTAGCATTTGACTAACGTTTCTAGCAGTCTCGGACAAATTCGGCCCCAGACGAGTCCAAGGGTATTTTCGTAATTTGGCACCTGAGAAGCGTGCCGGTAAATTGTGGCGATATTTTTGGCTGTATATTCGACATCTGGAAGCAATGAAGTATTTTACGAGGTTTTCCAGTATCATCTAATCCATATTTCCGGCTAATTCTCGGTTGAGATACATTTCCGGAGTTCTATTGCGGTATGTCATTTATTCTAGTTTAATTAAATATTATTTGGGTACTCTGGGCTTAATCTAGTAATATTGGGCTCCTGGGCCTGAACTTATTAATTGAGCTGGATTTCTCTATAAATATGAGCCCCAAGGCACTGAAAATGGATTCTGACTCTTTTTGTACCTCCCAAGGCAAGGGACTCGCTCGAATTCGTGAATGTACTAGCGAGACATTGTTTTTCACTCCCCACCCGCGAGTTTTCGTACCGAAACTCGCGGCCAGCTCCACTTGAGCTACTATTCGCGAGTTCTTGTTCGGAGTAACACTGTTCGCGAGTTCTTGTTGGAGTAACACTGTTCGCGACTTCTTGTTGGAATAACACTGTTCGCGACTTCTTGTTGGAATAACACTGTTTGCGAGTTTTCGTACGAAAACTCGCGGCCAGCCCCCTCATTCGCGGGTTTTTGGCAGTTTCATCGTGGCGGAGCATATTTGATCGCTTTTCGTACTGTTTTCGCTCAAATTACCAATATTTATTCATTGTAATTGTACCTCTCGATTATTATAGTGAAAACCAAGGTAGAGCTCCGCTCTCCCGAGGACGTAAGCCCACACATTGTGGGCCCAACCTCGTATATCGCTCGTGTCCCACAACATTTGAATTCCGAATAATTAAAAAAATTGACTGATCTAAGAATAAACGCTCTAAAATATTTTAAGACAAGATCAGTTTGGCGTCGTCCGTAGAGACCCGAGATTTTATCCCATTGAGAGGTTTATTGCTGAGTTTGGATTTCTATTATCATGATTACTCGGAATTCTGATGAAGATGTTTTAATCCTCGGGCGAACGATGAGGTTGATGTGTTACCCGGGGCTCAATCGTCAATCCTGAAGGAGCCCCCTGCTCAAAATGTCACTGTTCGACCCTCCCGGAGCGGGTTTTCATCCGGAAGGGCACCTAGTTTTTATCCTCCTCAACGTCAGTGTTTATCTAAGTATTATGAATTTGCGAGAGTTGGCCGAGTTGCAGTCCATAATAATGCCTGCCTTTCGCCACCTGCGCACTCTAGATCTGTGGATCAAACGGAGACCGATGAAGATTTGGAAGAGCGAAGACGTACTTTAATCGCTCAATTAGAGCGATTAAAGGAGAGGAACAAGTTGATTGAGCAAGTTGAGGCCCAAAGGAGAACCCGGCAGAACAATGTTACCCCGGAACCCGTTAATGATGAGGTGGCGGAGGAAGATACTGATCATGTTCCTGAACCACGAACGAATACTGCAGCAACCGGAGAGCAGAACGCTACTCTGCAAAAGATTGGAGAGTTGATAGAGCTAAAGTTTAAGGAGATGAGCGGGAAGATGGAACAAAACGAAGCCAGGATGAACCAATTGGAGGCCAACATGACTCTTGGCCAGGATAGGAGACGAGTGTACGGAGCATTCCCGGGATACTCATCAGACCTCAGCTTATGAGGGAGATTATATTGAGAATGAGAGGGCTAATGAGCCCACCGATAATCGAGGAAAAGTTATGCCGTCGATGGAAGTTTTGCAAAGTCCGTGGAACACTTCAAATGCTTTATCTCAGTTTTCCACGGCAATTATTAGTGCCACCCGTTCTGAGTTTATCGAAATGCCTAAGGATCTCCCACAGTATCGCGGGTCGACTGACCCACATGCTCATACATCGAATTTTGAGATTCATGTGAGTTTGATGAATTTCAGTGATGCGGCCATGTGCTTCGTTTTTGCAGCCTCTCTTAAGGAATCAGCCCTCCGATGGTTTAATCGTTTACCGAGGCGGTCGATAGTTTCATATCAGGACTTTAAGGATCAATTTTATTCGGCTTTCGCGCCTATCAATGCGCATATAAAGTCTATTACTACTTTGATCGCGCTGCGGTATGATTCTTCAGAAAGGTTGTTGAGTTTTATTACCCGTTTTGAAGCCGAGTGTAGGAAGATACCTCAGATTACTGTAAGTGCGAAGGTTGGGGTGCTCCAGCTTATTCTAGCTGGACACCCGTTATGTAACTCTTTGAATAGGGATCCCCCGGAAAGTATGGAGGATTTGGCATCGAGATGTACACAATACATCCGAGAAGATGAAGGCTTGCGGGATCACGAAGTAATCGAGATTCGGGCGTATGGGTCTCATAATATTGTTGCAAGTCGTGGGCTGGACAAGATTGTCCCGCCTGCAAAACCTAAGTTGAGAGTGTTTCCTACATACAATTATGAACATATTTTTGCCATTATCTAGCTAAAGAAGGGTGGATCTCTTCGTTATCCCTCTCCCTTGCATGAACCAAAGCCGGGGACTTACGAATCTCAAGTGTTTTGTCGCTTTCATCGTAGTTTTGGACATGCAACAAAGGATTGTCGGGAATTAATGTCTGAGGTCGAAAGGTTGCTAGAATTGGGTCAGCTTGATGAACTGATCAGTACTGTGGAGACTCTGCCAGAGTCTAAGCTGGGAAAGATCGATATAAGTGTCCCAGAGGGGACAACATCTAAGACCCTGAAAGCCGATGCCCCACGACCAAAAACGAGAGGACGTGGGTACGCAGAACAGCGTGGCCAACGTCAAGGAGGTGGCCAGAAGGGATTCTTTAATGGTGGTAGATAGAATCAGTGAGACGGAGGAAGAGGAAACCACTATCGTGGTCGCGGCAGAAATCAGCCGCAAAGAAATCAGCAGGGGTATAGATATGAAGCTTACCCACCAGCCCCTGCAAACCAGCAAGCACTACCACCTCCCCCTCCGGCTGGCCCCAACCCGGGCCAACCGATTTTGAATGTTGAGAATTCCCAACCAAAATGGGGTAATCTAGGCCCCAACATTATGACTATCGCCGGGGGAAGAAGCGTCGGTGATTCAAACCGTGCCCGTAAACGTTCTTATGAGGCACTGCACCAGAAGGGGTGCTTCATGGAAGTTAACACGGTCCAGTTAACAGATTTGGACAGAATGACAATCTCTTTCGGACCTGAGGATTTATCTGGGGTCTTCTCCCCACAATACAATGCATTGGTCGTCTCCCCTATTATTGCTAATCATCATGTTTCTCGAGTGTTGGTGGATACCGGAGCTGCTACCAATATTTTGACGATTGCAGCCTTTGAGCAGATGGCATTGAAAGGAACAACCCAGCTCCAGCCCGTACATACAAAGTTAGTTGGTTTTAACAATAGCATTGTTGCTGCTGAGGGATCCGTTTTTCTGCCGGTAACTTTGGACGATCCCGAAATATCAAGGACTTTGATGGTGGAATTTGTGGTGGTGGACCTCCCTATACTCCCCTATAATGTGATCCTTGGGAGAAGTTGTTTGAACCTATTTGGAGATGTGGTATCTCAACCACATTTGATGATGAAGTTTCCAACACCGTTAGGGGTTGGGAAGATGAAGGGGGATCAAGAGCTGGCGCACTCCTGTTATAATGTAATGTGTAGGAGTTGTATGGACGGATCAAAAGCAAAGATACCCGTTTGTATGGTGGATTTCTCGTCCGATGAAGTTATTGATGCCATTGACGGACCGTCACTTCGGAAGTTTAAGGAGAACGATATGAAGATGGAACCTCTGAGAATCAAGACAGTGCCTTTATTCCCCGGTAACCCGGAAAAGACAGTGATGATCGGTTCTGAGTTCTCACCAGAGGTTGAGAATGAGGTAATTTCTTTTTTGCAAAGTAACGTAAATGTTTTTGCTTGGTCTTATCAGGATTATGTGGGGGTTGATCCCCAAGTCTGTTCTCATAGATTCAATGTTAACCCATATGTGCGACCAGTTCAATAGAAGAAGAGGAAGTTTTCCCCTGAGAAAGAGATGGTGATTGATGAGGAGATGGAAAGTTTGTTGCATGTAGGATTCATAGAGCCTCTTAGATACGCGGATTGGGTCGCGAATCCAGTGGTGGTCCCAAAGTCGAATAATGGCTGGAGAATTTGCATTGATTTTACTGATTTGAATAAAGCATGCCCAAAGGATCCGTATCCGCTGCCGGCCATTGACATGATGATGGATGCGGCTTGTGGCTTTGAATTCCTTAGTATGTTAGATGCTTTTAAAGGATATAATCAAATTTTTATGCATTGTGAGGACAAGTTGTTTACTTCGTTTATGACAAATAAATGCATTTTTTGCTATAGAGTTATGCCATTTGGGTTGAAAAATGATGGGGCCACCTATCAACGTTTAATGAATTCGATATTCAAAGATATGATCGGAAAGTCTTTGGAGGTTTATATCGACAATATATTGATAAAGAGTAAACATGGGGATAACCACATCCAGTATTTGAATGATTGTTTTGGTATACTGAGAAAGTATAGAATGAAATTGAATCCGCTTAAATGTGCGTTTTGTGTGAAAGGAGGCAAGTTCCTTGGCTTTATGGTGTCTGAAAGAGGAATTGAGATGAATCCTGACAAGATAACATCTATCCAAGAAATGAGCCATCCGACGACTGTTAGGGAAGTTCAAAGGCTAACTGAGAGATTAGCCTCATTGAATCGCTTCATTTCGCGATCTGAAGAGAGAAGTTTGCCATTTTTTAAGTTTTTGCGCAAGACGAATCTTTTGTATTGGGACGACGAATGTAGCAGGGCTTTTGAGAGTTTGAAAGACTATCTGAGTAAACCACCGTTTATGTCTCCTCCATCACCGGGGGAACCGTTAGGTTTATATTTGGCAGTGACAAAAGAGGCAGTAAGTGCCGCCTTAGTCAGACTTAGCGATAAGGAATATAGACCTATATATTATGTGAGCAGGAAATTGCAGGGAGCGGAGTCCTGATATACAGATCTAGAGAAGTTAGTATTAGCTCTGATAGTCGCCTCACGGAAATTAAGACACTACTTCCAAGGACATCATATTGCAGTTTTGACAGATCGGCCTATCCGAAGCGTGTTGTCAAAGATTGATGCCTCTGGCAGACTAGCAAAGTGGAATATCGAGTTAGGGCAGTATCAAATAGAGTATATCTCCAGGCGAGCATTAAAGGCCCAGGTGTTAGTAGATTTCATAGTAGAGATGACTCGGTTGGAAGAGTTGGGCATTCAGGAGTATTGGGATGCTTTTGTAGATGGATCAGTTTTTGTCGGGCGAGCTGGTATCGGTGTTTATTTTAAGGAAAGGAAGTCTGGTGAACAACATGAATATGTTGTGAAGTTGCGCTTTCCCGCAACTAACAACGTCGCCGAATATGAAGCCTTGATATTTGGCATTAATTTAGCAGTGGAAATTGGAATCGTTCGTTTGCATGCTCATTCTGATTCGCAGTTAGTAGTGAACCAATTCGCAGATACTTACGCCACCAACGGGAACCATTTATGGATGTATTTAGAAAAGCTGAAAGAGGAGGCTAAAAATCTTAAGATATTCACGCTTACATATATCCCGAGGGAGGAAAACACTCGTGCAGATGGTCTTACAAAGGCGGCAACAATTTTAGAACTCTCACATTAGTCAAAGATAACAACTATGATCCATTATCAGCCATCTATCAGCCCTGTGGACAAACAGACAGCCCTGTGGAGAAACAGACATCAAAGTTGGACCTTCACTCTATCAGCCTATCCAAAGCGTGTTGTCAAAGATTGATGCCTCTGGTAGACTAGCAAAGTGGAATATCGAGTTAGGGCAGCATCAAATAGAGTATATCTCCAGACGAGCATTAAAGGCCCAGGTGTTAGTGGATTTCATAGTAGAGATGACTCGGTTGGAAGAGTTGGGCATTCAGGAGTATTGGGATGCTTTTTTAGATGGATCAGTTTCTGCCGGGCGAGCTGGTATCGGTGTTTATTTTAAGGAAAGAAAGTCTGGTGAACAACATGAAGATGCTGTGAAGTTGCACTTTCCTGCAACTAACAACGTCGCCGAATATGAAGCCTTGATATTTGGCAATAATTTAGCAGTGGAAATTGGAATCGTTCGTTTGCATGCTCATTCCGATTCGCAGTTAGTGGTGAACCAATTCGCAGATACTTACGCCACCAACGGGAACCATTTATGGATGTATTTAGAAAAGTTGAAAGAGGCGGCTAAAAATCTTAAGATATTCACGCTTACATATATCCCGAGGAAGGAAAACACTCGTGCAGATGGCCTTGCAAAGGTGGCAACAATTTTAGAACTATCAGATTAGTCAAAGATAACAACTATGATCCATTACTAGCCCTCTATCAGCCATGTGGAGAAACAGACAACCGAGGTGGCTAATTTGGAACTTTCGAATGAGACGTGGTTTTTATTGGATGTCGTAACCAACGAACCATCTTGGAAGGATGCTATCGTAAATTATCTAATTCGGAGAGAATTGCCCACCGACGAAGGTGAGGCTCGAAGGACTATGCAAAGAGCTACGAATTTTGTCTATGTAGATGATAAGCTGTATAAGAAGAATTTTGGAGGCCCGTATCTTTGATGTTTGTCCCCGGTACAGGCAAAAGCCGTTATGGAAGAAGTTCACGCTGGGGACTGTGGTGATTACTCAGCAGGTCGATCCTTGGCGAAACAGGTTAAGAGGGCTGGTTATTTTTGGCCAACGCTTGTAAAGGATTATGTGAATTTCGTTAGAACTTGTTCTGTTTGTCAGTTCCACTCAAATGTGCATCATGTGCCAAGAGCTAGTATGAAACCTCTGCCGACAACATGTCCTTTTGATACATGGGGGATCGATATTTTGGGACCATTTCCGAGGGCACCTAGCCAAAAAAAATTCTATATTGTGGTTGTGGAGCATTTTTTTAAGTGGATAGAAATCGAGGCTGTATCGCGAGTCCGAGAACAGGAAGTTATCAGTTTCCTTTGGAGATATATCGTATGTCGATTCAGAATTCCCAGAATTTTGGTATCAGATAACGGAACGCAATTCGCTGGAAATAGGGTTAATGAATGGTGTGAGAATTATGATATTGAACAGTGGTTTACTTCCGTGGCACACCCATAAGCGAACGGACTTACAGAGGTTATTAACTGTATTATCATGCAACAGCTGAAAACACGAATAGACGAATCCAAAGGCTCTTGGGTGGATGAATTGCATAATGTGATGTGGGCATATCGGACATCACCAAGGTCCACTTACGGGTTCAACCCCTTTTTTTTAGTATATGGCTCTGAAACCGTGTCTCCGGTAGAAGTGACTATTTTATCAGAAAGAATTATTGCTTATGATGAGGTATTGAATGAAGATATTAGAAATTTGGACCTTCACTCTATTGACGATATCCGAGATAGAGCTGCAATACTAATGGAGGTATGTAAAAGGCGGATGGCTAAAAAGCACGACAAAGGCGTTCGACCTATGTTGTTAAAGGTTGGAGACTTGATTCTTAAGAAAGTGGAAGTCTCGAAACATGTTGGTAAGTTGGATCGAAAGTGGGAAGGGCCGTACAGAGTAACGCATTAGTGAAGGAAGGAGTTGCCAAGGACTTGGCATATTTCCAGTTTGCGCAAGTATTATGTATAGACGTGACTCATCGATATTTTTAAAAATAAACATTTTCCCCTCTTTTTTGTGGTCATATTCTAATTCTTTAAGTATCTTTTTTGACGACATGAATTCAATCAACTAGGGGACTGGTAAGGTAGGAGTAGGTCCATTGCATTTTAGTACGAAGAAGGATGGAATAAATTAAATAGGTTAGATTAGAAATGCAATGTACCACCTATCTTATAGTCGATCATTTTTCAAACTCGTCAAGTTAGATACTGCGTCAAAATATTTTGAACATGATGAGTCTTCCTATCCGCGGTAGAATCGTCTATACATAATTACTGTTGGAATATGTTAAGGGGCTCGTTTATTGTGATGTAGCCGGCTTAGAACCGAGCATATTTCCGTGGCAAATCAGGGTGCAAGTATATATCTGACTCCTCCATGACACGCCGGCGAGGGTCGTGCCCTCGTCAGAGGCTGGTTCATTTCCGCATGGCACCGTCTTATGGACGGGCCGAATGACGCCGTCTTATGGACGGGTCGAGAGTGCGATGGCACCGTCTTATGGACTGGCCGAGTAAGTGGTTACGCCGTCTTATGGACTGGTCGAGAGTGCGATGGCACCATCTTATGGACGGGCCGAGTAAGTGATGACGCCGTCTTATGGACGGGTCGAGAATGTGATGGCACCGTCTTATGGACGGGCCGAGTAAGTGGTGACGCCGTCTTATGGACAGGTCAAGAATATGATGGCGCCGTCTTATGGACGGGCTGAGTAAGTGGTGACACCGTCTTATGAACGGGTCGAGATAATTTTATGACCCCGAGTGCAGGTATATACCGGCGGCGAGAGTGTGATGGCCCTGGGCGCAAGTATATACCGGTGGCGAAGATATGTTGGTGAAGGATCATTTTCGACTGATATTGAAATGGCCGAGGGTCAAGCCCCGCTACACTGGGGACTCTTATGCGCACTTGGAGTTGGTAGAAGATATTATGTTTATTTTGTGAGATATCTATGACTCGACGAACACCAGTATATTATTTACCTCTGATCAAATTTTGTATAGAAGTCTATTATTTTGGGGGAGCTAATTTCGGATGATCTAAGTACACGGAGCTATACCCCCTTCGATGAAAGTTGCGAGAAATTAAATTGAAAAGAAGAGAAGATGGATTATTCGTAATTATATGATTATTAAATTGCAGTGAGAAATTGAAAGGAAAACAAAATCGAATTTTATATACACATGGGGAATACAAAATGCGGAGAGAGCACAAAAGTGAAGAAAACATGTGTGGAAGTTTATTTCTTCAACTTCTTGGAGCTCGAACCTTCACCGGGTCCGCTAGGGCGCTTTCTTACCAGCTTAATAGTCGATGAGGGAGGATCAGTCTCTTTTCCTTTAGTTCCCGCAATGGTCAACTTCTCGGGAACAAAACTCGCCATCTCGACCTCATGGCATTCTCGAGCTCCTGTCACACTAGCAGGAACGTATAATGGAGGGTCACGTTGACCCATCACCTCGTCATCTTTAAGAAGATCTCCCATGAGGGGACCCACCGGTTCCGGGAATAATGCGGCCAATCTTCGAAATGCATCCGATGATGGGCCCTCTTCGGTTTCAATCTCCTCTGAATACAGATGCTGGTGCAAGTCCTCCAAATTGAACTGGAGCGCGCCGAACGGATCCCCCGAGCAATCTAATATGTCCTCCACAGGCACAGGCTCGAACTTCCCGGACAGACTGGGATCGAGTCTTCCTCTCTCTTCGGGGGTTAGGGATATGCCCAAGATTCGCTGAGTCTGGACACTCCCTCTAAAGAAATATAGAGCAGACGACGTCGCATTAGCTAGGGCCGCCAGGTTTCGGAAAGTCGGGGAGTGCACTGTAAACTCCCATATCAGTTTCCGGAAACAGCCATTGATCTGGGACGGCAACCTAGCAGCTCGAGCCCGAAGACGGTCTATGGTAGACTGGAGAGATTCGTTCTTTGATTTCAACTCTTTATTCTCCTCCAGGGCCTTCCCGAGAGCCTTCTTAACAGCAGCATTGGCATCTTTGGCCTTCTTCAGCTTTTCTTCGGTCTCGGCTTTAATCTCCCTCAGCTTGTCTTGAGCGTATTTTTCGTTCGTCTTGAGGGTATCTATGGACTGCTCGAGGCCATGCCTTTTCCCGATGTGAAATGCCGCACACTCCGTCAACTCGCTACGATGAGCTCGGCTAAGAGCTTCGATCGCTTTATTGTGTTCTACCCGGAGTGCTGCCATGTCTTGGGCATGCTTTTCCCGCTGATTCTAAATTAATTTTTCTGCGGCTTTCTTCGTCTGCTCCCCAATTACATCTGGACTGTCGAGCTCCGAATGCCTAAGCATACAGTATTCCCCTATTGCGGCTACGGTGCTCATCTCCACAACCGTCAGCTCCATCTGAAAGGAAAGCAAAAACCATGAAAAAATAGATAATATACGGATGAAACAAAGAGCAAATAACAATTGTCAATCCGATTACAAACCTCTCCCATCATGTGACACGCTGTCGCAAATTGGCTCATCAACCGACTAAAGTCGGTAAATACCGTGTGGTCATCTCGTCCACGCGGTGGCAATGACGGATTCCTGTCGAAATACGTTAAGACCGGTCTATTGGAAACACTATCACCCCTCGGAATCCGAACGGTGACTCCGTCTTTTATTAGTTCAAGGCCGGCTTGACGTCCCATCTCGAGCTATTCCTTCACTATATGTTTCGGTATATCTCTTATGCGGAAGGTGTCGAGGAACTAAGCGGTTAACCCACTCTTTCTAATGGGTTCCGCAATCTCCAAAACGGTGGGCCCCCCACCGGTCTTTTCCCTTTATCCGAAGGAGCTTCTTGATTTATTCTTTCCTCCAGACAGGTCTCCGCACAACCTCCTCCACTAGAGGGTCTATCGGCTGACCCTCGCTTATTTCACCTTCCTCGTCATCTCCGACAACGTCCACTAGTGTCTCAGCGAAGTCATACATCCCTTCGTCGGGGGAGAACTCTCTAGCGGTAAGCTCCAACCGCCGAGACACATGAATTAAATCTTCAGGACTCTCGTGGGCCTCTGTAGCCAGCTCATTTCTTGCGGGCTCGGGATTCTCAATTGCCGGAGCAGGTGGTGTTGGAGTAACCGGTCGGGCCTCTTCTGCTTGCGGCACCGTTTCTTGCAACCTTTGTGCCAACTCGGCCGCGGCAGTGCGGTTCTGAGATCCTGGCGCGATCTCAAAGATCAACTCATCTTTCTCCGTAACAAGAGTACGGAGTGATCTCAACCTATCGCCTAATCTCGAGCAATCTCCAGGGGGAGTCATTATTTTATCTACAAAATAAACAAGTCGCATGAGAAGTACGTTTAAAAAGGTTATAGAACATATATACGCTGGTTCTAGGAAGGTTTGCTTATCGAGTGAGAGATGTTGAGACGGTTTAAGTGTTAATGCATGGTCCATATACCTAATAGTCCCCTACTAAAATGGGTAGGGGCCGGAAGAATGTTGGAGGCGACCAAGATCGAGGCATAGAATAGCGTCTTCGGGGTCCAGTCAGTACCATCCGATGTAGCGCACGCGATAAGTATCCTCTCCAAAGCCTTAGGAGTAACGGATCGCGGGATAGGATAATAGGACTCCGGAAGGAAAGGTTCCCCCTCAATTGGGAACCGCCAGGGAAGGCTAAGCGCAGATAACCTAGTGGAACCCATACAAGTGACAAAAAAGAAATGTCTCTTCCAGTCATGGTTCGATTGAGGATTTGAGAATGGAAAAGAGCTTTTTTTGTGCCTCAAACGAAAAAAGATGCAGCCTTGAACACCATAATGGATAGCGGTACTGATTTGAAAGATTTGGAAGAAGCTATCAACGGTCATCGAAATCTCGTTGGTCTCCATGCAAATGATAAAGGCAACCACCAAAGATATCGAGTTTGGGTTTAGTTGGAAGAGATGGATATTTAAACAAGTTAGGAGTGTGATAATGAACGGGTGAAGCGGAAAGCGGAGACCACACTCTAGATACTCAAGACAGACGGTGTGAGTACCAGCCGGTGGACGTAGGATCCGATCAGAAGGACCCGGCTGGTATATAACACAATCGGAAGGAAGGTGGTAATTTTCCACGAGAGATTTCCACTTTCGGGGATGCATGGTATAGGACTGGTCAAAAGATTTTAAGGCCTTGACAGCAGAACTCTGAGGACCTATTGTATTCTCAAGATGTGCGATCCGATCGAAGAAATGTTGATAAAGGTTCGTAATGGGAGAACGGAAAGCTGATAGACTCGAATTGGAACTCCTCGAGCCGGATGAGGAGTCCGAAGAATGGGATGACGAGGCATCGGAGTTCGAGGAATGGGCAGAGTCGGGGGACATGATGTGAAGTTCTCAAAATTAAGAGTTTTCCAATTTTTTATAATTTTTCAGATTTTATTAAGTGTCTCGCGAGTTTTCGTACCAAAAGTCGCGAGAGGTACTGTGAAGCCTATGCAGTCGCGAGTTTTCGTTCAGGTTGTTAAGTTCACTTGTGTCACTGTTCAGTCACGAGATTTCGTTCAGTCGCGAGATTTCGTTCAGTCGCGAGTTTTCGTTCAATCGCGAGATTTCATTCCGAAAGTCGCGAGTGGGACTGTGGAATGCGAGTAATCGCGAGATTTCGTTCGAAATGTCGCGAGAATTCTTTGCTTGAAATGGTACTATAACAGGGGGCGGACATGGAATTTATAGGCCAGGTCCCTCGAGTCGAAAAAATCCCGAGATTTTCGCCCGACCTCAGAATCTGACGTTCTTAGTGTCAAAACGATCGCGTCTGCGAAAGGTTTTCAACCCTACTCACGGTTTTCCCGGAAAAATTCCCAAGCGAGTATCAATTTTCGGGACGAGCTAATATGATATGGTTTACGACTCATAATCTGAATCTGAAAACCAGGGGACTATTGATATTACCCGGGGATTTTTTCAATATAATGACATCCCGGGAGCTCGTCCAACGCTGCTAGATGGTATTTTCGGTATTCTCGTGTATTTACGTCATTCTATAGTTTTGAGAGTATTCTTGTAATTTGGACTTCCCGGGCCAACATATTAGCATTTGACTAACGTTTCTAGCAGTCTCGGACAAATTCGGCCCCATACGGGTCCAAGGGTATTTTCATAATTTGGCACCCGAGAAGCGCGCCGGTAAGTTGTGGCGATATTTTTGGTTGTATATTCGACATCTGGAAGCAATGAAGTATTTTACGAGGTTTTCCGGTATCATCTAATCAATATTTCCGGCTAATTCTCGGTCGAGATACATTTCCGGAGTTCTATTGCGGTATGACATTTATTCCAGTTTAATTGAATATTATTTGGGTACTGTGGGCTTAATCTAGTAATATTGGGCTCTTGGACCTGAAACTCGTTAATTGAGCTGGATTTCTCTATAAATATGAGCCCCAAGGCACTGAAAAGGGATTCTGACTCTTTTTGTACCTCCCAAGGCAAGGCTCTCGCTCGAATTCGTGAAGGTACTCGCGAGACTTCGTTTTTCAGCCCCCACCCGCGAGTTTTGGTACGAAAACTCGCGGCCAGCTCCACTTGAGCTACTATTCGCGAGTTCTTGTTGGAGTAACACTGTTTGCGACTTCTTGTTGGAATAACACTATTCGCGAGTTTTCATACGAAAACTCGCGGCCAGCCCCCTCATTCGCGGGTTTTCGGCAGTTTCATCGTGGAGAAGCATATTTGATCGCTTTTCATACCGTTCTCGCTCAGATTACCGATACTTATTCATTGTAATTGTACCTCTCGATTATTATAGTGAAAACCAAGTTAGAGCTCCGCTCTCCCGACGACGTAAGCCCACACATTGTGAGCCAACCTCGTATATCGCTCGTGTCCCACAACAATTGAATTCCGAATAATTAAAAAAATTGACTGATCTAACAATAAACGTTCTAAAATATTTTTAGACAAGATCACGGGCGTTACACTTATCCACCATAAACAACATCAACAAGTGTAGAAGCATAATCAAAATCCCACCGTTGGGAACCATTTAACACATGGAATTCCTTATTGGTCCGGATCTATATGAACGGTACAATCGATATATCGGTCGATATCAAATTTTATTTTATTTTTTAAAAAATAAAATTTAATTAGTTTTTAGAGTTGGACCCGAAAAAACTAGAAATCAACCTTAATACCCGGTAATATGTCTTACCAAAAATATACCGATCAAACTCGATATTTGACGTTGATATACCGTCTGTTATGAAAACATTGATTTTGAGAGGTCCTCGCACTTCCTAATATTGTACAATGATGATCCAAATATCATAAGATCGATTTTAAATCGTTTAAGATTTGACTTATATGTTTATTAGGTCTTATTAAAACACTTTATATGATATTTACATTGATATTAATTATTGATGAATTATACAAAGTTGAACGACTATATATTTGTAAATAAGAATTTCCACAGCGATTTGGATGGCTTCGTTTCCCATCTCTAACCCTTAATCGGGTAATTCACACTTCTACCCCATTTTTTCTACCGATTTGGTTTTTTTACGTTACTTCGCAGGTTAAAGTTGCGAAAATCACAACTTCTACTTGCGATCCATGACAACTTCACTGACAAGCTATGTTTTTAAACCGGTCATTTTTATCGAACCGGAAAATGTCTGGTTCACTAAGAACCGGTTTGAACCGCAAAAACTTTGAAAAGATTTAATTATATCATAATTTTCATAAAATTAATAAATTATTGTGTTACTTTATAATGTAAATATATGATATAATTTTATCAATATATGAAAAATGAAATAAATTTATACAATTTTGTAAGAAATAATTGATATTATTTTATATATTACGAATATAAGTAAATAATTAAAATTGAAATAGAGAAAAAATATTGAAAAATATATAATAAAATAATATTTAAATATCGTATCAGTTCAAAAATACAAAATACAAAACTAGAGCAGTTCAGTTCAAATCGGACCGTGAAATACGTGGTTCACTGTCGAACCGGTTCAACCGCGGTTTGAAAACATAGCTGACGAGTCAGATTTCGTATGAAAAATTTACGAAAGCTTTTTGCAGTTTATGGAAAGAAAACCCATTTCATTACCAGCCTAAATCTGATGGTTTTCTCGGTGGGATGACACCGAGGATCTGCTATTCTCCGAGTGAAACAAGTATAGATTAGAGTATTAACACAGCCAGTGCTACGGATTTCTTAGTGATGTCAAATTGAGAGGAGGTGGGATCAACATCCACATCAAAAGTGAGACGCACAACTAGGGCTGTTACACGATCCGAACAGTTCGTGAATAATATGTGTTCGGCTCGTATGTGATTGTGTTCGCTCGTTCAAATAAAAATATGAACATTGTTCGAACATTATTTTTTGTTCGTTTATAATTTGAACGAACATGAACATTTTCGTGAACAAATGTTAACGTTCATGAACAAATATATTATTTAAATTAATTTTTATTATAGTAGATTATTATAGTATTTAAGTTTAAAAATATTTACAAACTCTAATTTTCACTCATTAACTCTAACGGAGCTGTGAATCACTTCTCAACTCTTCATTAGATTCAAAAGGCTGAAAAGAAAAGACATTTGATATTCTGCAAAACTCTTAAAATGTTAAATATGGAGCAAGACGAATGTTCATCACCGTCAATGAATCCTTTGGATGAAGTTATTATTTTTTATGATAAATCAATTTCTACATAAAATGGAGATGAATTAGAACATGAAGAACCTTTAGATGAATTTCGCATAAATAGTACAAACTTGTTCGAACAAGCTATTAGAACGAACATTAACATTCACTTAATAAATTGAACAATGTTCGAACATATTTTCACGTTCGAATAAAATATGCACTAACATGAACACGTTCGAATAAAAATATGAACGAACATGAACACAGTGCGTTCGGATCGAATAACAGCCCTACGCACAACTATAACATTCGTGAAATTTAAGGCATTTATGGACGAAGTTTCATCCAAGGATTCTTTCAGACTGTAGCAGCCAAAATGCAATTGGGGTTGTTGAAGATGAACACAAGTACTGACCAGAGAAATCCCTACAGAAGAAATCAACAAATCAAAGCAGAGAACATTAACAGGAACATGTATTAGAGTTGTCGTCTACAAATCATTTAGCGATCATATTTGTTTAAGCCGTAAGAACAACAAGATAGCTTGAATCCAGCAATTTATCGAGGAATCTTAATTCATACAGTAGTTGATACCCATGTCATAATACAAGAAGAAAGAAAAAAACTCTTATTTTACAAGTGTTCGCAAACAATGTGACTAAATCCAAAATTCTAAGTACGAAATCTGACCAGTGCCATTGAACTTGTCAGAGTTCGCAAGTTGAAGTTGCGAAAAGTGTTTTCGCAACTGTCAACCTGCGAAGTAACGTAAAAATTCAAATGGGTGGAAAAATTAGGGTAGAAGTTGTTATTACCCCTCAATCGAATCTCAGCCGCAGATCGCCACCCCGTCCTTACGTAGCTTCATCTCCCTTCTGACCACAACTATCCGCCATGGCCTTTCCTAGCGCCGCCCATTTACAGAGCTCATAGATCGCTCAGCTTTTGCCCGCCCCGACAACCTCGGCGACGCTGCATCTCGTATCCGCAGGAATTTCTCCTACTTTCAGGTCAACTATTTGTCGATGATTGCCTATCAGTTGGCCTTTCTCTTCTCTCTCATCTGATCTCTCTTCTTGTTCTGTTATCTCTCCTCGCCGCGTGGATCTTCCTCTACGCCTTCCACACCTCTGATCAGCCGCTCGTTATCGGCGGACGCACCTTTAGGGATTCTAGTTGTGTCGACTATCGTTATTGTTTTCATCACCAGCATTCGATCTCTAGTGATCTCATCTTTGCTTATGGGCCTCACCGTTGTCTGCGCCCATGGAGCCTTCCGAATTCCTGAAGATCTATTTTTAGATGATCAAGAGCCTGGTAATTCAAGTTTCTTATCTTTTCTCGGAGGTGGAGCCTCCTCTTCCGCCGCACCGGTTGTTGTTACGCTTGTCTGATTTCCGGCCCTATGTGAATAGCCAGGGTTTGTTGTAATAATATAATTTGTTCCAAGTTATGAAATGAATTTGAGATGAATTGGTTTATAAAAGAGAAAATAGACTATACTAAATGATTTGTTCAAATCTTATATATTATGGTCTTATTTCTTTTATACGTTATATTCGAGCACACTCTTCACGTAAAATGACCTGATTTTAGAAATTTAACATGGTATTGGAGTGGGTTCGAAAAATCTTGAGTGAACTTGTCGGGGTTAATCCGGCTTAATGAAATTGATCGGTTGGTAATCCACCGATTTGAATTGTCAAGTCCAACTTGTGAGGTGGTTGGACTTAAGAGGTGTATTGAAATAGTGTAATTTGTCCCACGTTGGATAATGAAAGTGTTATAGATTGGTTTATAAGAGGAAATATAGAATATAGTTAATAACTAATTCAAGTCTTATACATTATGGTATCTTCACTCTTATACGTTATATCCGAGCACACTCCCCATTATGCTTTAACAAGGTTTTCATGCCCAACTCGATTCACTAGTATATTTCAAAATTGCCCCGCATTATGCTTTAGTTAAAGTATTTTAAGCATGTTACTAGGTGACACAAATCATTCACGATTCGTAATGTGTAATTTTTTAGAGAAATCAGATAGATTCGTTAAGGATTTCTAAATTTTATAATTATAATAATTATTTTACTTATATAATTTATAGTTTTTTAAAAGTAAACAATCATAATTATTAATAAATTATATTTTATTCATTATCAAATTATAAAATAATATATAATAAATAATTTATCATCAAACTAATTATAATGTTCTATGTTTTTATATCTCAATAAATTTTGGATGGACTAAAAAAATTACAATAAGATCATCATATATTTAAAAAATGAGAAATCAAATATAAAAATAGTAATTATAAATTAATCATAAAATAAGAATACAAAGTGGACGAATTAGATCCAAGAGAACCCTAATTCCAAAGAAATCATCCTTGAGATAAGCACCTTTTCATATAAATAATACGAATAAACAAATGTGAAAAAAATAGAAATTAATTTATAATTTATATACAACTCAATATTATTGTGTATGTTTTATAATCCACAAATTAAGATGATTTATATACAGAATTTAGAATAATATTACTTAATTATTCAACTATTATTATTACTTTAATCTACTCATTAAATATATGTAAAAATTAGATGTATCTAATAATTATTAACATATAAATATGTATTACATTATTTTTAATTTTTCTAGATTTTCAATTAAGATTTTTGAGTTTTATATTGTTCAGTTGTATAATTGCATTGAATTCTCCTCTTTCAATGCAGCTTGTGGGCTGGGCTGGAATTTGCTCACTTAATTGGTCTTGGGCTGGAGTATGGTTCTGGGCCCAAACCCAACACAATGAATCATTTTCATACAAAAAGTTGGTGTAGGGTTTTGATGATAATGTGCAAAAAAATGAAAAAAACTTGTCAACCAATGAGTTATCCTTAAATCAAACGATAGAGTCTTAATATTATCATTATTTGAAACATGATTTATCATTACATGAATATCACGAGGACGACTTGGGGAGGATACCCAAAACGGCATCGTTTGAGCAGATATGCTGATTGAAACCTCAGCCAGCAGAAAAACAACAGAAGAAAAGTAAAACTTATTTTATTATTATTATATATTATTAGATTTTCCTAGAATCAGGGATGAATGGATATGGATAATCCAATCCGAATATCCGGAAATTCTATATGGCGAGTACCACACCGGGTACGGATTTACCGACCCGACCAGGAAAACTGCTCACCCAAACGGAGGGGCAGTAGAGCGGCGAGATATTGCAATCCGAATTGGAATCACGAATACGCGTGACTGTTAGGGATGTGTTGAAATACTCCCTTACTTGTGTGATTATCCCATCCGTTACGGTCCAGGCGTGAACCCAAGCGATTGATCGAGCTTTATCAAATCCTTCAGCGAGGACGATGTTACCGATGGCCGAGATACTGTGAGGGACGAATCGGAAAAACGTATTCTGGTCTCCCGTTAGAAGGCGCATCAAAAATTGGTGCGATGGAGGACCATGGAACCACCACTCTAGATCCGGAGCAACAATCTTGTGGATTCTATCAGCGTCTCCGGTGCTCAGAGCTTCATATACGGCGGCTACCACCGCTTTGTTTGCTTCCTCCAGTGCTTCTTGATTGATAGCCAGTTCCTCAAGGTGAGGAAAGGGGAATTTTTGTATTGGTGAAAGGAGAGGGTTGGGCAAGCCTAATTCCTTTGACGTGGGCTACCCTATCTATAGACGAAGAAGAGGGTATTTTCGTGATTTGATACCCTCGTATTAGGGGTAACATGGGAAATAGTGTGTGTGAGAGCACGCGCTATTCGGAGCTGTTTTCGTTGACCGAGTCTGGAAAATATAACGTCAATTCCTTTTATTTATTGTTTATTATTTGACTGATTCTATTATAATCCATTTTAACAAGAACATTTATCATCACATGATCATATCAATTTTGTATTCACTAGTTAAGATCATGGGTGCATTTGTTTATATTATTGCGTGAGATAAGTATTCTCTATAAGATCATCTTCAATGCTGATTGGATATCCAGTTAGATGCCACCTCAACTGGGTTAGACATCGTCTAGAAAAACCTAGAAAAGAGAGTATCCCAATTTGGATATTCTTTTTCCTCTAAACATTAAAAAATAAATATTATAATTTTAAAAATTAAATTAAATTTGATTTATTTCTAAATATTTTCAATATTTATTAATTTTAAATATTAAATATATATCTTTTTATTATATAAAAATTATTTATAGATAATATCGATAATAAACATTATTGATCGGTATATAGATATTGTTGTTATATTGATAATATCCGGATATATGAATTGATATACTGATTATTTTATTAATATCGGTTAAAATCGATATGATACAAAAAATTTAATTTAAAATATTGATAAAATTTATGATGTTTTAAAAAGATTGTAAATATAAAAAAATGTTTAAAATTACAAATGTTCGAACATTGTTGTAGAATTAAGAGGAAAGTTATTCATAAAAATAAATAATGATGATGTATACAGAAAAAAAACTGATGTGGAAGAGAGAAAGAAGTTTCTGGACGGATATGATGACCTAATTCAATGTTTGATTCCATATATTAATTTATCATATGAATTATATTCTAAAACACAATATACTGTATTGATATAAAATTCTAATATTCTGAGTTGATAATATTATCCCACATAATTCAAATATATTTTTACTTCATTTAAATATTAGAGCACTATATTTTATCTTTCTTTAATTTGAAATACAATTCAGCTTTCTTGGGGTTACATTATTTGTTAATTTTTGTTGATAATATCAAATATGACTATTATATTTCTAAAGTGATTAGAAATATGTTATTTATGTATGAATTATTTGATAGCTTTTGATAGATGAATGTTAGCTATGTACTGTTAATATTTTTTTAAGAAATTATTTTTTAAAATTCAAATGTATTATCATATAAATTTCAACTAAACAAACAAGTTTAATATTAAATAATCATATCAAATAAATATAATTTTGTTACACTTAATTATAAATCTCATATATTCGGATATAAATATATAGTAATTTATTTTCATTGGACAAGAAAGTGACATTTAATATATAAAATATTAAAAGTATATAAGTATCAAAATCTGTGGGAGCTATAAATTGTATCATTGTATTATAATAATAATGAATGACAACTAGAAATGGGGTCCATAAATACACGTGGACCGTCGGATGTGAAGAGACGCGACAGCGATAGCGCCATTAGATGGATACAGGTTTGGAACTTTTAGTGCTCCAGATGTTACGCACCCACTACAGTCCATAAAATAAAATCATGTTTTGATGACCTTTCCTTTCAACACTTCCATACGGATAATGAAAATAATACAAATGTATTTCAAAATATAATATTTAAATACACTAAAACACCAATATTTTAAAAAACGCAACATTGAATTAGTATGATATATTTATTCTCTTAAAACTATTTAATATTTAAAAATAATAATAATAATAAATATTCAAACCATCTTTTGGAATAATTATGAAATAGAGTATTTTTCAAACAATAAAATATTTTCGAATGGATTCCATAATCATTTTATATTTACATATAAAAAATGAGAATAATTTTGCATATTCTATACCGAGAAAATTATAATGGTAACTTTGAAGTATGATATAAAGGTGATACTCCTAAAGTTTGTAAATTGCATTCAAAGCCATCGAAGTTTAAAAAACGTTCAAGAATGACTATCTAATGAATAATGATGATTTTTATTTTTTTTGTATGAGTTTTAGACTATTTATGTGTTTGTTGTGGTTAGAAAACCGGGGGTGTCAACAGTCGATCGGTTCGTTGCAAGACGAACTCGGTTATTATTTGTTTGATGTGTGGAGAACGATTACGAATCAAAGGTAAAAAGACGAAAGGGTTTTAGAGTGGAAAACCTCGAAAACGAGGAAAAAACCACTTGACTAAGGGCTAAAAGAAGTACCCTTAGTCGATCCACTAAGCAAATTCATGATCATACAAGTCATGCTTGTTCGTTAGACAACAAAGAGAGAAAAGAGAATCGAAAATAAATCGAGAGAACTCCTTAATGCCAAAGCTCTGAAGAGAAAACGCAAGACAAATCATTTTCTCACACTCTAAGTGTCCTTTTTATACTCCCACTGTACTATGCACAGTAGGGTGTCGTTTTGTGACTGTTCTTTGTGGCTAGGTCGGCTAATGTCAGGCGGAACAGCCGCCGGGAATGGCTTCACAGAGCTGCATGGCGCTAGACCTTTCGGCGCTACTAGCCGGCTACTTTCTGTCCGCTGGCGACTCGTACGCCTTTGCCGGACCACGCCTCTGACAGGGCTGTCGAGGGTTGTCGTTGCATGTGATGAGCAAGAGTGGCCCGAAGCAATACATGTAATATGTGGACCGATCGGTCTGGCATGTGTAAGGAGCTGGGCCCCCACACTTTGGGACCGCATCGATCGGGCCAAATGATCTAAATGGGCCCTTCACTCACGCGGGCTGGATTTGGGCCTCCAAGTTTGACTTACGTTGTTCGGGCTTTTGTGGCCAAGACTGGTCCTGACCATGTTCTGGGTATCGAGTTCCGGGGATCTCATCACTAGCCCCTCGAACGCGGTCGCCACAGTGGTGGTGATCGGGGTTCGATCAACAGATTGAGATCGTTTGTGCATATGTGCCCGATCACAACGGCGGAGAATTGTACCCGAACTGATCGTAAAGACGTCCTTGTGGACCGATCCTGCACTTAGAAATTCCATGAGGTGGATTTTCAAATTTGAAATCCATAGCAGTTGAGGGTAGAAACGTAATTCTGGGCTCTGCAACAGCTAACGTCTTTTCATATTCCAAAGAGGGGGACAGACTGTCAGGCTGCAGCCGCCTGCAGGGATGACGTGTTACCATGTGATTGAGCAGTACGTGATATAAAAGTCTGGATTTTCGCCTTGTGCAGGCATTATCACACTTTGTGACAGACTGCTTGAACTTTGGAAACCTCCGGCGATTCTGCGCAACCGTTACTCCATTTCAAATCTCTTGCAATCCTTAAGGTAATCATCCATGGCTCCTCGTAGGTCTAGGTACCCTGATATCGCTACCATGGACCTTGAAGCCTTTCGGGTCAAGTTTTCTATTCTAGTCCATTACCCCATCTGGAGGGGGAAAGAAGACGTTTCATGCTTCCTTCCCGCTGAGATGAACGTTCCGGCTAGCGCTATACCCGTTAGCTATGCCTCCCTTCGATCTGGCTTGCGATTTCCCCTTCATCATTTCGTCGCAGCCGTTCTTCGGGAAATTCACTGCCCGACTTTTGCTCTGTTTCCGGGCAGTTATGTATATATTATCGCTTTCATTTTTTATTGCCATAAACAGAGGGTGGAGCCGACCCTCAGGTATTTTTTCAACTTGTTCCTGGTGGGATCCCGTAGGGACAGAAGATTGTTAGGAGGTCGCAAGCTAAATTATATAGCTACCCGAACGAAGGAATGTATTATCGTTGACAAGGAAGATTCCCTTCATGAATGGGAATCTTGCTATGTCTGGATAAACATCCCGAGGGAGGACTTACTGAAAGTTACCTTCCTAACCACTCACCCAGACATCGGGAAGTTGGACCGAAGCCGGTTCAACCCGTCCCACCCCGATATTGCTAATACATTGGCAATGCTTCCTCCTCCCGAACGACGTCTGAAACCCATTGACATCCTTCGGGAGAAGAAGCTATTAGAGATCGGGGTAGCAGGAAGAAAGGAGCCCCTGCCCCGAAGGGTGTCTTCTCTAGCTCTGACTCTTCCGAGTCAGAAGAATCGGGTACGACTTAGCTTTCTCCAATTCATATTTCCTGATCCTCGTTATTTTCCTTTTGCAGATTCCACTGAAACTATGTCTGCGAACCGACATGCTGCAGTGGCTGCTGCTTCAAAAGCCAAGAAGGAGGCTCAGCTGTAAGCCTCAAAATCCAAGCTCAGCGCTGTGGCTGGGCCTTCAAGATCGTCAGGGAGCTCTAGCAGCCACAGGCCGGAGCCCCGATCAATGAACGAGGTGGAAGAGGTTATCTCTAAGAAGATATGCTCATCAGACCTTCCTGCCATGTACAGGATCGGGAATAATTCCCCTCTAGATCTTAACGTCATGCGGTTATTGCTGCAGGGGTCGATTCGGGTGGAAGATGTTCGCTCCTCGTCCAGTTTAGGAGATAGAGCGCAGAGGCCTTCAGTTTCTGCGTCGACGAGCAGGCCCGCAGCCCCGATCCCGACAAAAGGGGTCACAATCGGGACAAAACCGGCCCGGTCCTCGTCCAATCCAGAGGCCTTTCGCGGGGCCGTCCAGGAGATGGTGTCCTCCGTCTTTAAGGCCCGGGGACCGAAGAGAGTCCCCCCTTCATGGAAGGATGCCACACTTGAAGAATACCGGCTCTTGGGAAAGAAAAACCCGCCCGATATTGATGGCTCACTTCCCAGCTTGGTGTCGGCATATCTGGAATCCCAAGCTGTGGTAAGTTATTTTCAGCTCATGTTGGCATGATCGGGTACATATCCCTAATCCAATTTTGGTTGTTGCAGTCACACAGAAGGGCCTTGGACCTTGCCTCCGCCGTCCAGCTCAGCCGAAGCATCTCCTCGGCATCTGAAGAGCTGGAGAGCCAACTTGCCTTAGCTCAACGGCAAGTTGACATCAAACAGAAGGAGCTGGAGACGGTCAGGGCTGATCGGGACCGTTTGAATGGCGAGCTGCTTGGAGCGGGCACTAAGCTGTCCTTAGCCGCTTCTAAGGCAGGAGAGGCCCATGCAGCAGCAAACTCCGCCACGGCCCGAGTTTTGGAGTTGGAGCGTCAGATACAGAAGATATCTGACGAAAGCAACAGGCTCCTCTTGCAATCCCAAGACGAAAAGAATGCCTTGAAGGAAGAGCGGAAGCTCAAAGAAGACTTGGCCAGGGTCCAAGGATCGACTGAGGGGGCGGTTCGGGAAGCCCTATTGGGGTTTGCCCGATCGCCCCTGATGTTTGCCTTAGCGGCAAACGTCTACGGCCCGAACGTCTCCCAATACATGGACAATATGAAGGACCAAATAGTTAGCAAGTTTGGTCTGGATCCCGAAGATGAGCGTTGGGAGGCGCTTGACCCTTTGACCAAGGACGGCAACTTCCGCGAGATCCCCGAACCGGATGAACCCCCGTTGGAGAATGATCCCAACTACCCCTCTTTGACCTGATGGAGAGATCGGTCAACGAGATAGTTGAGGAAATGGGGAAAAAGGTGGAGGATCTCAAGGCGTGGATTGCAGAGAAGTCCGGCGCTGCAGACAAGGAAGAATGACAAATAGAATAGAAATCAAATTTCCCTGTCTTTTTTTTTCTGCATCTGTAACTCTGTTTTGAATAATATTCCAACTCCTTTTGCACAACTTGAAGTAGTTAACTCAAAGTATAAGGTCGGGGCTTAAGCCAAATATGGACCGAACGGTCTTCACCAATTAACTTTGAATCCTGCTAAGTTTAGTAAGTTAGGAGACCCCAACTATACCAGGAGATCACACTTGAATCCGTCCAATAAAATATCATGACTTTGGCGGCGTTGCCATGGTTCTCCACGAGTCCCATGACAAAAATTTTTTTTTAGCCGAAGCCCCGATTCTTAAAATAGTCCCATGGCGGGCTTTGGCTTGCCATTTGACAGGTTAACTCCGTCCTAGTTTCTGGCTTATGGACTAAGCGTAATGGAGCAAGGGTCACCTCTAGTTGATGAGTGCCGTTTGAAGAGGGAATTGAGTTCGTAGTGAGTTCTGGGAGTATGCGATTTATCTAAGTACTCAGCAAGCGTGGAAGCAACTGACTTGTCAGAGCGGTCACACTACTTGGGAGCCTCATGGATGATCGCTACAGTCACCAGTCCAAACTCGTCCAGAAAATCCAACTCCAAGATCGGTCACTCACTTAGCTAGAAATACTTTGTATTGCTTCTATTGTAACTTATTCATGCGTAAGAAACGTTTTAAAGTTAAGAGTTACCAAATACTTCAAATGCTTTATATAAAATAGCGCCTTAAGTTCATAATATTCCAAGTTCGGGGAATCTCACTTCAATCCAGATTCTCCAGCTTATAAGCCCCAGCGCCCAGGTTCTTCATGACCCGATAGGGCCCTTCCCAATTTCTGTCAAGCTTCCCCACATTTCTCTCAACTCTCACATTCCTGAGAACGAGGTCGCCTTCTGAGAATTCCCTGGGCACGACTCGTTTGTTATGAGCTCGCTCCATTGTTCTTTGATAGACACACATGCGCGCATAGGTGACGTTTCTTTTTTCTTCAATCATTTTCAAGTCCAAAGGATCTTCGCTCATTGTTCAAATGTTCGTCATACTGGGTTATCCGAGGTGATCTTATGGCTACCTCCACTGGACTGACCGCTTTGGACCCGTATACCAAAGAAAATGGAGATTCCTGGGTCGTTGAGCGGGGAGTGGTGCGGTACGCCCATAGCACCTCGTATATGTGATCGGGCCACTTTCCTCCCAAATCTTCCAACTTAGTTTTTAATCCCTTCAGGATAACTTTGTTGGAGACCTCTGTTAATCCGTTGGTCTGGGGGTGAGCTACCGATGAAAAGTGTTGAGCGATACCCAATTTGACGCAAAGATCCCGAACGGCTTTCCCGCGGAATTGAAGTCCATTATCAGATACAATAGCTCGAGGTACTCCGAAGCGGCTTATGATATTCCTCCATAGGAAATGCTTTACCACCTTTTCAGAAATAATAGCCACAGCTTCAGCCTCGATCCACTTTGTATAATATTCCACTGCCACTATGCAAAACTTCCGCTGCTGGACCGATCGAGGGAACGGTCCCAAGATATCAATTCCCCATCTGTCAAATGGACAAGGAAGTGGGGTCATCGATAAAGATGCCCCTGGTAACTGGGGAACTGGAGAATGGTGTTGGCAAACAGCGCAGCGTCTTGTGTACTTCTTTGCATCCTCAAGGAGTGTTGGCCAGAAATAACCGGCTCTAACGACACGATGATATAGCGATCGGGCCCCAGAATGTATCCCGCACATCCCCTCATGAACATAAATCATGATGGCCTCAGCCTCCAAGGGGGATAAGCATCGCAGGAGCGGTCCCTCAAAGCTTTTCTTGAACAGGTGCCCGTCATTAAGCACATATCGTGTCGCCCGGGTTTCAATTTTCCTGGCCTCTGATGCGTTATCCGGTAGATGGCCGTTGGTCAGATACTTGATAAAAGGGGCCATCCACGTGGTATCTTCTGGGGAGTCAATGGCGTTAATCTTCAAATCTTGGAGTTCATGGCATAGAGCTCCCACCTCCTCGAACGACTGTTCGGTCACAGGAATTTCGACCGAAGGTCTATCCTGAATATGGACCGATACCGTGCCTGGTCCAACGTCTGGTAAGCCTGCAGCCAATCTGGCTAATGCATCAGCCACCTTGTTTTGTTCTCTAGGCACGTGATCAAGTGAGAACTCTCGAAACTTCCTCGCCATCTCCAAGACCTTCGCATGATATAATTTCATGGTTGGCTCGTGTGTCTCGAATCGTCCTGCGAATTGCTCTACCACCAACTTGGAGTCTGAGAACATTCGCACTTTCGCAACTCCCATCTTTTGAGCTAGGGTCATCCCCGACAGAACGGCTTCGTATTCCACCACGTTGTTCGTTCCTGAAAATAAGAATTTGACCGAGGAGTGGATGACGTCGCCCTGAAGTGTAGTAAGGGTGATGCCCGCTCCCTTTCCCCCGAAGGTTGATCCATCAACATAAATGAACCACCGGTCGTCCTCTTGGTTCAGAAATATGAGCGATCGGGTCATCTCGACCACGAAATCCGCAAGGACTTGAGCTCTGATGGCCCTTCGGGGAACAAATTCCAGATACATGGAGTTGATCTTGATCTTCCACTTAGCCAACCTCTCATTAGAATCCGCTTGACTCAATACTGCCTTCAAAGGCTGATCGGTATACACATAAACCTTGCGACCTTCGAAATAATGTTTAAGCTTAGCTATAGCTTTCTGCAAGGCCAACATGAATTTCTCCAAGGTTGTGTATCGGGTTTCGGTTGGTACCAGGGAATGGCTAACGTAGTAAACGGGCCGGTGAATATCATCCCCAATGGTCACCAGGGCTGCGCTAACTGCGGCTTCTGACACGGCCAAATACAACCCCAAGGGTTCGTGGCACGTCGGGCTCACCATGACAGGAGGAGTGCTCAAATAAGTCTTCAAGTCGGAAAATGCCCGATCGCACTCCTCGGTCCAGCCAAGATGGCTAGCTTTTCTCAATGTCCTAAAAAAAGGTAGAGTCCGGTCAGTGGATCTAGAAATAAATCTGCTCAATGCCGCCAATCGGCCAGTCAGCCTTTGGAATTCTCGCTTGTTTCGTGGAGGCTGCATATCAATAATAGTCTGAACTTTCTCCGGATTGACCTCGATGCCTTTCTCAGAAACATAATATCCAAGGAATTTGCCACTTCGAATCCCGAAGCAACACTTGTTTGGATTTAGTTTGAGTTTATATTTACGACACACTTCGAAACAGGGAGACAAGTAAGGAATATGATCTTCATCATTCATGGACTTGACAATCATATCATCAACATACACTTCCATAATATGGTCTATCAACTCCCTAAATATCTTGTTGACGAGCCTTTGGTATGTTGCTCCGGCGTTCTTTAACCCAAAAGGCATAACTTCGTAGCAGTAAACGCCGTCTTCCGTCATGAATGATGACTTCTTTTGATCTTCCTTAGCAAGGAAGATCTGATGGTACCCGGAGTAAGCGTCCTGGGTACTCATCATGGTGCTGCCCGCCACAGCATCTACCAATCGGTCAATATGCGGCAGTGGGAATGGGTCCGACTCGCAGCTCTTGTTGACGTCGGTAAAATCCATGCATATTCTCCACTTCCCATCTGCCTTGGAGACCACCACTGGGTTTGCAACCCACTCAGTGTAGTGGATCTCCCTGAAGAAGCCCGACCGCAGGAACTTGTTCACCTCTGCCCGGATGATTTCAATCTTTTCAGGAGAATAGCGTATCCCTTTCTGCCTTATATGCTTGATCCTAGATTCGTTGTTGATCTGATGCTCACTTTCGGATCGGTCAATTCCCGGAACATCGTCCGGGGTCCAAGCGAAGATGTCCACATTGCTCCTTAGCAAGCGGACCAGCTCTTCCTCGAAAATCGGGGCCAGATGTGCCCCGATGCGAGTAGTCTTGGTGGAGTAATCCTCCACCAAGTTGATGAGCTTGAACCCGACTGGTTCCATAGCTTGCCTCGGGTGCGGGGGCTCTTCGAGCAAATCCACCCGAGCTCTCTTGATGGGTGCCAGAGTGCGGCACAAGCTCATGTAGCACTGCCTTGCTACTTTTTGGTTCCCCTTAACGGAAATCACTCCATGAGAGGAGGGGAACTTGAGCATCATATGGTACGTGGAAGGGACTGCCTCAATCTTACTGAGGCCAGTCCGTCCGATGATAGCGTTGTAAGCCAGATCGACTTCAACGACTATGAATTCTAGGGTCTCCGATCGATCCTTGCCTGGTTCTCCTAGCGTGACTGGGAAAAGAATTTTCCCGCACGGGATAACACTTCTCTGGTCGAACGACCAGAGGGTTATATTGGCAATCCGGAGATCATGGGCTGCGGCTCTTAGTATCTCCGCCATTTCACGCTTTATCAAGTTGCATGAAGCCCCAGTGTCCACCAGAATCCTATGGACCCGTCGATTGGCGATAATTCCCGTGATGATAAGAGGGTCATCACAATGATCGGTGACCCCTTCACGATCGGCTGCGGTAAAAATAATTTCTCCCCCAAAGGTTGAGGACCGCTCGGCCGATTTGTACTTTACCAGCGCCACAGATTCGGAGCTCTCGGGGAACTCCTCACGCGCTGCCCTTTTTCGGTCCCTGACCGATTCATTAATCCTTATTCCGCCGGAAATAACATAAATATCTCCAGCGGCCTCCCTCTCCCTGGGCACCTCCTGATTTGGGGGAGGTTGGGTGCCCACTTCGGTAGGTGGGGGAGCTGGTTGCTCCCTCCTGTCTCCTTCATTTCGCGGGGCCCTGCCGCCTCGGCCCTGCCATCTCCTTCTTCGGCCCTGGCCTCGGTTCTCCTGACCGGGCTGGCCCCTATCCTGCTCGGGTTGGGGAGATCTTCGGTCTTCCGCCCAGTCGTTGTAATGTCGGGGCTGACCCCGATTGTCTCTTCTCCTTGGCCTGTGACGATCGTCACCTTGATGGCCCGCTCGGGGAGAATTAGCGCGCTTGCCCCTCCGATCGTCATGATCGGGCTTTTCCTTATTCATCGCCGCTACTGTCTCTCGTAGTAGCGGGCATTTCAGCGTCGGGTGATCGCGGTTGTGGTGCCACTCGCAGTAGACCCGATGGTCCTCCTTCTTGGGAGGAGCGACCTTTTCAGCCACAGCAGCAACTTCTCGCGGCTGTCTCTTAGGGTAAGATACCCTATGGTCACCTGCGGGATCATAATTCCCACCAGGCTTTCGATATCCCGCTCCCAGTGCTTCATCCACCTTGATGTACTTGTTGATTTTCTGAAGGAGCTTCCCCATGGTGGATGGTGGGCTCTTCACAAGGCCGGCCGAAAGGCCACAAGGTCCTAAGACCTGCTGCAAGATATCGATTTTGTCTCGGAGCTCCAACTTGATACCCCGGGCAGTTCAGTTGAACTTCTCCATAAAAGAACGGAGACTCATCTTCGTCGGGATATACTTCATGTCATATAGTTCCTGCCTGCTGCGAGACGGTCCTACATTTGGAGCGAACTAATCCGAGAAAGCCAGGATGAATCCGCCATACGACTGTATGGATCGGGCCGGCAAGTTCTTGAACCAGGTCCGGGCATCGCCCTGCAACCCAGCCGCGAAGATGCGACACTTCAATGAATCAGATGCCCGAACGGTCCCCATCCTCAGCTCAAAATCTGCGACGTGATCAATCGGGTCACCGTCGCCTCGGAATACCGGTAACCCTTCGGGGTTACGGTAATATCGATCGGGGACTGCTGCCCAGATCTCTTCAGAAAATGGGAGCATCAAATCTCCCAGTGCGGCGGATATGCCTCCAAATTGTTGGGATGACGCCTAGGCCACATGTAGATTGTGCCACCAATCATCATCCTTACTCCGCCTGATCGGGGCACCCATAGCCCGATCAAAAAGTCCGGGATTATGCTTCAGATCAGGATCGCAATCCCTCTGCATTTGCAGGGTCTCCAACTCCCTGGTAAGCTCGTCGATGCGTCTCTGCATCTGTTCCTGGTCCGTCCCAGGAATGGAGTTGGAGTTCTAACTGGAGGAGGCGGAGTGGATTGGTATGTCGGCCTCCTCATTGTTATTCCACGCCTGACAATCTCCTCTTCATCGGAGCTTGGCGCTTCAGGGTCGCTTTCGTACCCTTTGTTGGCTGGAATAGGGCTTGTGATAGCCGGTGGTTCTGTTCCACTCCTCTCCGACGTAACTTCCAGTATAACTTTCATAACAACAGCTTCCAGGTCCTGTAAAGAGAACGTTGAAGCTGGAACACTGCTGGGAAGCGTGTCACTATCGTTCGTTGAAGTTCCCGTCGCCATGCCTTTGATTATCCTATCAGAGGTAAAGACCTCAAATGAGAATTAAAACTCGTCCCCACGGACGGCGCCAAACTGTTGTGGTTAGAAAACCGGGGGTGTCAACAGTTGACCGGTTCGTTGTAAGACGAACTCGGTTATTATTTGTTTGATGTGTGGAGAACGATTACGAATCAAAGGTAAAAAGATGTTAGGGTTTTAGAGTGGAAAACCTCGAAAACGAGGAAAAAACCACTTGACTACGGGCTAAAAGAAGTACCGTTAGTCGATCCACTAAGCAAATTCATGATCATACAAGACATGTTTGTTCGTTAGACAACAAAGAGAGAAAAGAGAATCGAAAATAAATCGAGAGAACTCCTTAATGCCAAAGCTCTGAAGAGAAAACGGAAGAGAAGTCTTTTTCTCACACTCTAAGTGTCTTTATTATACTCCCACTGTACTATGCACAGTAGGGTGTCGTTTTGTGCCTGTCCTTTGTGGCTAATTCAGCTAACGTCAGGCGGAACAGCCGCTGGGAATGGCTTCACAGAGCTGCATGGCGCTAGACCTTTCGACGCTACTAGCCGGCTACTTTCTGTCCGTTGGCGACTCCTACGCCTTCGCCGGACCACGCCTCTGACAGGGCTGTCGAGGGTTGTCGTTGCATGGGATGAGCAAGAGTGGCCCGAAGCAATGCCTGTAATATGTGGACCGATCGGTCTGGCATGTGTAAGGAGCTGGGCCCCCACACTTTGGGACCGATCGCAATAAGCGATCGATCGGGCCAAATGATCTAAATGGGCCCTTCACTCACGCGGGCTGGATTTGGGCCTCCAAGTTCGGCTTACGTTGTTTGGGCTTTTGTGGCCAAGCCTGGTCCTGACCATGTTCTGGGTATCGGGTTCCGGGGATCTCATGAATTAGAGACCAAAATTGCCAAAAAATCCAAACTTTGGGGACCAAAACTGCCTTCTGCCCGTTTCTTATGTGAAGCCTATTACACTTATAAGTTTATAACCTTAATTTTTTTTAAAATATTTTATTAAATATGTGGGTGGGTGCGTGAATCCCTGCACCCAAGCACCCGACGCGCACCCGGTGCGTTAAAATAACAAATTTAAAGCACCCGTTCAACATAGCATGTATCTCATTACGACAGAATATCTCGTTTTCAAAGACTTTTCAGGCGATATTATTTTATCTTCTCTATTTTCAGTTGTGTAAATATGATTTTTGGTTTTTCGTGCATAATTGATGAAGTATCGATTTTATCTATAGTTTGACATTAATGCAATTTTGAATGTTAAGAAATATAAATTGATTAATTTGAGTGAATATATATTTTGATCAAGGTAAATATGTATTTTTACTAAAATCATGTTCATCACACCGCTGTTTTTTACAAAACTGTTTTTAAAATAATGTTAAAATAAATGCATTGAACTCATCATATTTATTCAACTACACCTTACCATACTCCACGGCACTTTCCACCACCGTACCAAAGAAGCCTAATATATATTGCTAATCAATAGAATTCTTGAATTATTTGATAGGATTACAGAAATTCTATATCGAAATTAGCACAACAGAAGCAATACGTGAATTCATCATTACGATGAATAATCTGAAGAATACCAAAAAAACACGAGAGAATGATCTTCAGCGTGATCGTAAGATGATGGCCATATGATGAGCAGAATGTATTCTCCTTCTTACTCAGACTGAGACCACACCTCATATTTATAAATGAAGTTTGGACTAATTGTAAATCCATCCATCAAGAAATTGCAATTATGTCCGCAGGAATTCCATACATTAATAATTGGCCCTCACGTTATAATATTAAATGACTATAGTATATATCATAATATTGATCACCAAATTAGACTATCAACCTTATTACGGTAGCAATAAATGTGATCAAATACTTACATGTGCATCCACATGCATAATAATATATATAAGAAGACAACACATAATATTTAGTCCACATTATTAGACTCAATATTCTAACAATCTCCCACTTGGACAAATAATTATGTGTTTACCAAATGTCCCCTTTCAATCACAATTTATTTACCGTATAAAATGTGCACAATGAATATAGTCATTTAAAAACATCCCGTCGATTAGTCTTATTAATACAGAGACTGAAGGAGTAGTTATCGCAAAACAACAACTCAACCATCATCAATAATAAGTACTAATGCAACTACATGACATTGACAAGTGAGTGTATGTTATGAAAATTACATGTTAAAGTAATCATGCATGCCTATTTTCAGCTGGTCCAATGAACTTAATAATGTTGGAGAAGAGTTCTATATCAACATGAAACCAAACATATAGTCATGACCAAAACAATATTGAACGTTATACAAATGAAAGCGAATCAAATAGCATTTCAGACACCCATATATGTAATAAACTTATGAAAGATCAATGGTGTTAATGATTTAGTAAGCGGATCAGCAATCATATCATTTGTACCAATATGTTCAATACTTATTTAATTTTGTTGAACTATTTCTCTAACAATCATGAACTTTCTGTCAATATGTCGAGATTTCGACATACTCCTTTTGTTATTAGCAAATAGAACTGCAGCTCTATTGTCACAATAAATCATCAATGGTCTTTCAATCCCAACTACAATATGCAGTTCACTTATGAAGTTTCACAGCCATTGATCTAGTCTAAAAATATTTTGGGTATTTATTCTTAGATCAGTCAATTTTTTAATTACTCGAAATTATTTTGTTATGAGTACACGAGCGATATACGAGGTTGGGCCCACAATGTGTGGGCTTACGTCCTCGGGAGAGCAGAGCTCTACCTTGGTTTCCACTATAATGATCGAAGGTTACAAGTACAATTATGTGATAACAATAATCCAGATGAAAACGGCTCGAAAAATGATCAAAAACGCTTCGTTGCGCCCAAGAGGTGTGCAGTCGCGAGTTGTTGACCACAACTCGCGAAATACACTTGATCTCATCTAAAAATGTTTTAGAGTGTTTAATCTTAGATGAGTCAATTTTTAATTACTCGAAATTGATTTGTTATGAGGATACGAGCGATGTACGAGGTTGGGTCCACAATGTGTGGGCTTACGTCCTCGGGAGAGCAAAGCTCTATCTTGGTTTTCACTATAATGATCAAAGGTTACAAGTACAATGATGTGATAACAATAATCCAGATGAAAACGGCTCAAAAAATGATCAAAAACGCTTCGTTGCGCCTAGGAGGCGTGCAGTCGCGAGTTGTGGTCAACAACTCGCGAAATATATTGTATCAGCAACATCTCGCGAAACAGAGCAATAACTCGCGGGTCGGTGGGAGATGGCAACAAGTCACGAGAAAGGCTGGGGAAGCAACAAGTCGCGACTGCGTGCAGCAGAGCGATAACTCGCGACTACGAGCAATAAGTCGCGGATGTGGGATGAAGAGCAACAAGTCGCGACTCAAGCTAGGAAGCAGGCAACAAGTCGCGGTTACGGGCGAAAAGTCGTGACTCTTTAGTATGCAGAATAATACTCAGCCTTAGAAAACATGATAGCAGTCTGAACCCGTCCAAATGCACTGGGGCTTGTATTTATAGAGAAATCCAGCCCAACTTCACTTACTTGAGTCCAGCCCAGTTTACTTCACTTCACTTAAATAAACTCCAAATATAATATAATAAATGCCACGCTGATCTTGAAGTTTCGGGAACCTATCCCGGTCGAGATATTAGTCGGAAATACGATGAGTAAATACCGGAAAACCTCGCAAATTAGTTCTTTGCCTCCAAGCAGTGAATACGCAGCCATATAACATCGTTGCACCCGACCGATGTGCTCCCGGGTGGCAAATTTCGAAAATACCCCTAGCCCCGTGCGGGGCCGGGATAACTCAAAACATCTCAAAACGCCTACAAAAACTGTATACGGGGCCTAGCGAGCCTGAATTACGAGAATACCCCCCTGAGAATGCCTCGCGATAGAGATATGAAAATACCGAAAATACTACGTAACCATGTCGGATGAGCCCCCGGGTAAGGATAAATACAAGAGAATATACCCGGGTCATATCAATAGTCCCCTGGTTTTCAGATTCAGATTTTGAGTCGTAAACCAAATATCACCAGCTCGTCTCGAAAGCCGATTATTGTTCGGGAGCCCCGCCAAAGAAATCCTTAGTACGGTTGAAATTCTATCGTCAATATGATCGTTTTGACACTAAGAACGTCAGATTCTGAGATCGAGTGAAAATTTCGGGATTTTTCGACTCGGGATATCACCACTATAAATACCATGTACTCTCCTCATAACTCACTTTCTCGTACGGACTCCTGAGCACTCGCGACTTGTAATAGCTACTGTGCCATCCACGACTTTTCGAAACAACTCGCGACTTCTTAGAATTTCCACAACTCGCGAGTACTGTACCAGTCGCGACTATAACCCTCGACTACCTTGGACCAGACTTATAACCACAACTCACGAGTACTGTGCTACTCGCGACTAAACTTACACAACTCGCGACTAAGGACTTGAACAGTAATTCTAGCGACTTTTCGCCAATAACTCGCGAGACACTTAATAAAATTTGTGAAAATAATTTCAAAAAATAAATTTGAATTAAATTTACCAATGACTTCCGATCGAACCGAATCCTCGAGCTCCGCCACTACTTCATCCTCAGATCATTCGGACTCCTCATCCGGATAGGGGAGTTTCGATTCGATCACAGCCCCTTTTCCTCCCTGCCTTTCCACCATTAATTCTCATTTTTCGAGAGGATCACTGGTCTCAAAAACACCATTGGCCCTCAATGTTCCACGGTTAAAGCCCTCAAATATTTTAACCAACGTTATAGCATGCATGCTCAGAAGTGGGTATCGATTTTTGAACAGTATTATCTGTCTTCCGACTGTGTCTTATACCAATCTGAGCCCACCGACCGTCTTTTGATACCTCCGATCGCCACCCATACTATTTCTCTTAAATACTTAGAATGTGGCCTTTGTTTTCCTCTTCATCATTTCCTCGTAGAATTGCTCTCGCATCTACAAAATCATCTTTTCCAACTGAACCCTAATTCAATCTCTTTTGTCGTCGCCTTCATAATATTCATGGAGGTGAATTACATTCCTTTGACCATAGACCTTTTCTTTCAAATCTTCCACATTAGTACTGCCGTCAATTTTGGTGCCCAAGGTTGTATATTTTTCCGCCCGAGGCACAAGACAAGCCCGTTCCCTTTTTCTACTCCCCACTCCAATCATGACTAGAAGAAACACGAAGTACTGGATACGAGGCTGTCTCCTCTGAGTATTCCTTGGCGGTTCCCCATTGAAGGGGAACCATTTTTTCCCGAAGCCTACGGCCCTATTCCTCGGACGACCGTTCCGAGACCTCTGAGGAAGGAACTCCTCGATTGCGCTAGGTCGGACGGCGCTGACTGGACCGTGAAGACCTTATTCTACGCCCCGATCCTAGTTGCTTTCAACCTTCTTCCGGTCCCTCCCCATTTTAGTAGAGAACTACTAGGTATCTGAACCGTATATTCATATCGGGGCTAAACTTGATAACTCTTCTTTGATAGTAAAGAACCTTAGGAACTTGATTTATACTTGTTTTAAATTTCCACTTCGCGTTTCTCACCTAACTTACTTGTCTTGCAGATAAAATAATGGCTCCAGCTAAGGACCCAACAAAGATGGGGGACCGGCTGAATTTCCTCCGTGATATACTTGCGGAGGATGATGAGCTCATCTTTGAGGTGCTACCGGGGACTCGGAACCGAACTGTCGCGGCCGAGCTGGCGTCAAGTTTACAAGAAGTGGAATCCCCGACTGGGGAAATAAGACACGTCACTCCTCCACCACCACAATCTGCTGCAACGATGGCCAATCCCGAGCCAGTAAATGAGGAGCCGGCTGCAGCAATTACTGAGAGTCCCGAAGATCTAATCTCCTTGTCTCGGCGATTAGAGTACGCTGTTCAGGAGCCCACCCCAGATGAAGGCATGTACGACTTTGCTGAAACATTAGTGGATATCATCGGGGACGATGAGGAGGGCGAGATTAGCGAGGACCATCCGATGGACCCAGTGGTGGAGGAAGTATGCCAAGAAACCCGTCCGGAGGGAGAGACCAGTCAAGGCACCCGTCCGGACAAGCGGAAGGTCCCACCGTCTTGGAGATCGCGTAACCCATCAAAAAAAGTGGGTTAACCGCCTAATTTATCGACGCCTTCCGTATACATGACATCCCGAGACTAACGGTTAAGGAGTGGCTAGATATGGGACGCCGGGCCGGCTTTGTGTTGATAAATGACAGACTCACCTTTCGAAATGCAAGAGGTGACAACGTATCGAATCGACCGGCCTTGGCATATTTGGAGCGAAACCCAGAGTTGCCGCCTCGTGGTCGGGATGACCACACGGTGTTTACCGACGTGTGTCGGTTAATGAGTCAGACCGCGACGATGCATCGTTCCATTGGGGAGGTTCGTTGCGATACTAGCAATTGCTTCCCTATAACTTATATACTAACCATTCTTGTTTTCATTTCCGATGAAGTGCACCATAATCCAGTTGGGCACCGCAGCTGCAGTAGGGGAATACTGTATGTATTGCATTCGGAGCTCGACTTGCTAGACATTATTGGGGAGCAAACGAAGAAAGCAGCGGAGAAGCTGATGCAAAATCAGCGAGATAAGCATGCCCAAGAGATGGCAGCACTCCGAGAAGAGCATAGTAAAGCGATCGAGTCTTTACTTCGAGCTCATCGCAGCGAGCTGATGGAGAACTCCGCTTTCGATATCGGGCAAAGGCATGCCCTTGAACAATCCATAGAGACCCTCAAGGTGAATGAGAAGTACGCGCATGACAAATTGAAGGAGATACGGGAGAAAACTGAGGAAAAATTGAGGAAGGCCAAAGAGGAAAATGCAGCCTATAAGAAAGCTCTCGGGAAAGCCACAGATGAGGTTAAAGAGCTAAAAGCAAGGAATGAAGGCCTCCAATCCATCACCGATCGACTCCTGGCACGAATCACCAAGCTGCCGTCCCAGATTAACGACTGCTTCCAAAAGTTAATATGGGAGTACGCAGTACACTCCCCTACTTTCCGGAATCTGGGGGCGTTAGCTAATGCCAAGTCGAATGTCTTGTACTTCTTACGAGGGAGTGTCCAGACGCAGAGAATCCTGGGCATATCCCTGACAGCTAAGGAGAAAAAGAAACTCGACCCCAAACTCACCGGGAAGTTCGAGCCTGTACCCTGTGAGTACATGTTGGATTGTTCACAGGATCCGTTCGGGGCGCTACATTTTAACTTGGATGAAAATCTTCACCAGCAACTCTACTCGGAGGATGTCGAAACAGAGGAGGGCCCATCTTCGGATGCATTTAGTTGGCTGGCTACTTTATTTCCGGTGCTAGTGGGCCCCCTCGTGGCGGAGCTCCTGAAAGATGATGGTGTGATGGCGGCGAATGATCCTCAAATATATACCCCCGCTAGTGTGACTGGAGCTAGGGAGCGCCACGAAGATGAAATGGTGAGGTTCGCCTCCAAGAAGTTAGCCAATGCAGGGCCTCAAGAAAAAGGCGTCAACCTTCCATCCTCCCAAAAAATAAAGCTGGTGAAAAAGCGCCCCAGTGGATCTGGTGAAGGCTCAGGCTCAGACTTTCAGAAGAAGAAGAAATAATCTTCTATATATAGTTTCTTCACTTTTGTATTCTCTCCCCATTTTGTATTCCCCATGTATATAAAAATCGATTTTGTTTTCCTTTCAATTTATCCACTATACTTTTAATAGAGAAGCACACTCTGAATAATATAACTTCTCATCTTCTCAACTCTCTTTTCTCGCCACATTATTCAAGGAATATATAACTCCGAATAATTCAGTCCACGAGAAATTTAGAATCTACCTTAATCTTAGGTATTCCCTTACACAAGTAGGGGTGCTCAATAATAACGCGCATAATACTAATAGTAATGCGTAAGAGTCCCCAGTGTAGCGGGGCTTGAATGAGTCCGTGATAACTCTAAGACGAACGCCTCTTTAAAATGAGTAGATACTTAAAATAAGTCAACCGCTCTAGCTTCACCAATATGTCTTCGCCACAGGTATATATTTACACCCGGGGCCATCACACACTCGCCACCGGTATATACTTGCACCCGGGGCCATCACACACTCGCCGACGGTATACACTTGCACTCGGGATCATCACACACTCGCAACCGGTATATACTTGCACCCGGGGCCATCACACTCTCTACCCGTCCATAAGACGGCGTCACCACTTACTCGGCCCGTCCATAAGACGGTGCCGTGACATTCTCGACCCGTCCATAAGACGGCGCCATCGCACTCTCGACCCGTTCATCAAACGGTGTCATTCGGCCCGTCCATTAGACGGTGCCATGCGGAAATGGACCAGCCTCCGGCGAGGGCGCCACCCTCGTCGGCGTGTCATGGAGGAGTCAGGTATATACTTGCACCCTGATTTGCCACGGAAATATACATCACAACAAACATGCCTCTTAACATATTCCAACAGTAATTATGTATAGACGATTCTGCCGCGGACACGATGACTCATCATATTCAAAATATTTTGACGCAATATCTAATTTGACGAGTTTGAAAATGATCGACTATAAGACAGGTGGTACATTGCATTTCTAATTTAACCTATATAATTTATTCCATCCTCCTTCGTACTAAAATGCAATGGACCTACTCCTACCTTAGCAGTCCCATAGTCGATTGAATTCATGTCATCAAAAATGATACTTAAAAAATTAGAATATGACCACAAAAAAGAGGGGAAATTTTTATTTTCAAAAAGATCGATGAGTCACGTGTATACATAATACTTGCGCAAATTGGAAATATGCCAAGTCCGTGACAGCTCATCCCTGCTCATATTTGTGATTTTGTACGTTCATTCCTTCACTACGGTCGTTACTCTGTACGGTCCTTTAATGTGTAGTGTGTGTGAAGTTTCCTTTAATAGATTGTGACCGCTTTATAGATTTTGTAGGTGACGCAGGTGAGATATGATAGGGACGGGGAAGGAGGTCGTCGGTTGTCCGGTGATAGTGTCCGGTCCTTCGGAGAACACTCTAAATTATGCAGTCGTACTTTAATGTTTCGACCTATGTTTTAAATTTGCTTCCGAATATTTCCGTTTTAATTATCATGTTTTAACTANTTGACGAGTTTGAAAATGATCGACTATAAGACAGGTGGTACATTGCATTTCTAATTTAACCTATATAATTTATTCCATCCTCCTTCGTACTAAAATGCAATGGACCTACTCCTACCTTAGCAGTCCCTTAGTCGATTGAATTCATGTCGTCAAAAATGATACTTAAAAAATTAGAATATGACCACAAAAAAGAGGGGAAATTTTTATTTTCAAAAAGATCGATGAGTCACGTGTATACATAATACTTGCGCAAATTGGAAATATGCCAAGTCCGTGGCAGCTCATCCCTGCTCATATTTGTGATTTTGTACGTTCATTCCTTCACTACGGCCGTTACTCTGTACGGTCCTTCCACTTTCGATCAAACTTGCCAACACGCTTCGAGACTTCCACTTTCTTAAGAATCAAGTCTCCAACATTTAACAACATAGGTCGGACGCCTTTGTCTTGCTTCTTAGTCATCCGCCTTTCACATACCTCCATTTGTATCGCAACTCTATCACGGATATCATCAACACAGTGAAGGTCCAACTTTCTCATATCCTCATTCAACACCTCGTCATAAGCGATAACTCTTTCTGATGAAATGGTCACTTCTACCGAAGACACGGCTTTAGAGCCATATACTAAAGAGAATGGGCTGAATCTTGTAGTGGACCTCGGTGATGTCCGATATGCCCACATCACATTATGCAACTCATACACCCAAGAGACTTTGGATTCATCTATTTGTGTCTTCAGCTGTTGCAGGATAATACGGTTCACAACCTCTGTAAGTCCGTTCGTTTCTGGGTGTGCCACGGAAGTAAACCGCTGTTTGGTTCCATAACTCTCACACCATTCATTAACCATCTTTCCGGCAAATTGCGTTCCGTTATCTGATACCAAAATCCAAGGAATTCCGAATCGACACACAATGTACCTCCAAAGGAAACTGATAACTTCCTGTTCCCGAACTCGCGATACAGCTTCATCCTCTATCCACTTAGAGAAATGCTCCACAGCCATGATGCAGAACTTCTTTTGACTAGGTGCCTTCGGAAATGGTCCTAAAATATTGATGCCCCACATATCGAAAGGACATGTTGTCGGAAAAGGTTTCATACTAGCTCTTGGTACATGATGCACGTTTGAGTGGAACTGACAAGCAGAACAAGCCCGAACAAAATTCACACAATCTTTCACCAGTGTTGGCCAAAAATAACTGGCCCTCTTAACATTATTCGCTAAGGATCGACCTGCTGAATGGTCACCACAGTCCCCAGCGTGAACTTCTTCTATAACAGCCTTTGCTTGTATCGGGGACAAACATCGAAGATACGAGCCTCCGAAATTCTTCTTATACAGCTTATCATCCACATAAACAAAATTCGTACCTCTATGCATAGTCCTTCGAGCCTCGCATTCGTCGGTGGGCAATTCTCTCTTGATTAGATAATTTACGATAGCATCCTTTCAAGATGGCTCGTCGGTTATGGCATCCAATAAAAACCTTGTCTTATTAAAAAGTTCCAGATTAGCCACCTCGGCTGTCTATTTCTCCACAGGGCTGATAGAGGGCTGGTAGTGGATCATTGTTGTTATATTTGACTCATCCGACAGTTCTAAAATCGTCGCCGCCTTTGCAAGACCGTCTGCACGCAGGTTTTCCTCCCTTGGGATATACGTAAGCGTGAATATCTTATGATTTTTAGTTTGTGGCGTAAGTATCTGCGAATTGGTTCACCACTAACTGCGAATCAGAATGAGCATGCAAACGAACGATTCCAATTTCCACTGCCAAGTTAATACCAAATATCAAGGCTTCATACTCGGCGACATTGTTAGTTGCGTGGAAGTGCAACTTTACACCATATTCATGTTCTTCACCAGACTTCCTTTCCGTAAAATAAACACCGATACCGGCTCGCCCGGAAGACACCGATCCATCTACAAAGGCGTCCCTGTACTCCTGAATACCCAACTCTTCCGACCGAGTCATCTATACTATGAAATCAACTAACACCTCGGCCTTTAACGCTCGCCTGGAGATATACTCTATCTGATACTAGCCCAATTCGACATTCCACTTTGCTAGCCTGCCAGAGGCATCATTCTTTGATAACACACTTCGGATAGGCTGTGTAATAGCCGAGAAAAAGGTATGTCGAAACAAATAGTAGGGAATGTAACGGTAAAGTCTAGACGAGAGATAATGAGAGATACGGGAACGAAAGAACGTAAAAGGGAACGAAGAATAGAAAAGTAAAGAAAAAGATAAAAGAGGGGTCAAAAGTAAAGGAATGAGGGGTCAAAGTGTCAATTAGAAAAGTTAGGATGTCTATAAATAGGGGTGAGGAGGCCCAAAAACGAGCTAATCATCATTAAGACCCGAAAATTCGAAAACTCCTGCGAAGAAGGAAATTATCGCGGAATTTTGGACTGCATGCATTTTTATCGCAAAAAATTTTGTGAAGGAAATTGTCGCGGATTTCACGTGAAGAGGAAATTGTCGCGAAAATGAAACAGGTGTAAATTATCGCGGATTTGCTTAGTGAAGAGAATTGTCGCGGATTTGCTTAGTGAAGAGAAGTGTCGCGGATTTGGTTTCAAGAGTAAATTATCGCGGATTTCATATTTCAGCATAGAATTATTACGAATTTCGAGGAAATTCTAAATTTAGGTATTTTCGTCGCGTCTCGACGTCGGATCGTAAGGGGAACGTAACACGTAAGGTCTACGGTATACACATAGTTACAATAGGATAATAACATCGAAATTCGAGTAACTAAAACGTATTACGAAATGCAGGAAAGCGCGGAAAGACTATATCAAGCGAAAGCAACTGTAAGCGGAGTGAACACTATATAGTAAGGGAAAGTTAAGACTTAGGGAATGGGATTGGGTTAATCAAGAAGGAAGAAATGATACGAATGAACGAGATAAATGATAATAAGACTCGGGGTGAGGAATTATGGACCGTCCGACCGATCCTGACATCCTGCCTAGTACACGATTCGCCAAAGGAAGGGCATGCCTGATGAAGGGAACGATAAGTTCCAAAGAGGAAAAGATACCTACGAAGAGGGCGGAATGGATCCGGGTGGATAAAGGGGTAGCGCCTAAGTACCCACCAGGGGAAGGGATGCATATGGCCCATCGAGTCATCCAACAGCTAACGGTTGGCTTGGGCGGGACATGCACCGAGCATGTTAATCTCGGTAACAGAAAAGTTAATGAATGATGGAAATGATAAGGGTAAAAGAAGAGAGAAATAAGAAAAAGGTTAAGTGAAATGGTTCATGTGTGTGTGTATGATGTAACTAAGAAGTAAGAAAGATAATGTGTAGTGTGTGTGAAGTTTCCTTTAATAGATTGTGACCGCTTTACAGATTTTGTAGGTGACGCAGGTGAGATATGATAGGGACGGGGAAGGAGGTCGTCGGTTGTCCGGTGATAGTGTCCGGTCCTTCGGAGAACACTCTAAATTATGCAGTCGTACTTTAATGTTTCGACCTATGTTTTAAATTTGCTTCCGAATATTTCCGTTTTAATTATTATGTTTTAACAGAACAATTAGGCCCAAATTAGGGTCGTTACAGGCTGATCTGTCAGGACTGCAATATGATGTCCTTGAAAATAGTGCCTCAATTTCCGCGAAGCGACTATGAGAGCTAATACGAACTTCTCTAGATCAGTATATCGGGACTTCGCTCCCTGCAATTTGCTGCTCACATAATATATCGGTCTATGTTCCTTATCGCTAAGTCTGACTAACGCGGCGCTCACTGCCTCTATTGTCACTGCCAAATATAAACCCAACGGTTCTCGTGGTGAAGGAGGTGACATAAACGGTGGTTTACTCAGATAATCTTTCAAACTCTCAAAAGCCCTGATGCATTCGTCGTCCCAATACAAAAGATTCGTCTTACGCAAAACCTTAAAAAACGGCAAACTTGTCTGCAGATCGAGAAATGAAGCGATTCAATGAGGTAAATTTTCCAGTTAGCCTTTGAACTTCACTAACAGTCGTCGGATGGATAATTTCCTGGATTGCTGTTATCTTGTCAGGATTCATCTCAATTCCTCTCTCATATACCATACAGCCGAGGAACTTGCCTCCTTTCACACAAAACGCACACCTAAGCGGATTCAATTTCATCCTATACTTTCTCAGTACCCCAAAACAATCATTCAAATACTGGATGTGGTTATCCCAATGTTTACTTTTTATCAATATATCGTCGATATAAACCTCCAAAGATTTTTCGATCATATCTTTGAACATCGAATTCATTAAACGTTGATAGGTGGCCCCAGCATTTTTCAACCCAAATGGCATAACTCTATAACAAAAAATGCCTTTATTTGTCATAAATGAAGTTAACAACTTATCCTCACAATGCATACAAATTTGATTATATCCCTTAAAAACATCTAACATATTGATATTAATCGGGTATATTCTCTTGTATTTATCCTTACCCGGGGGCTCGTCCGACATGGTTATGTAGTATTTTCGGTATTTTCATATTTTATCACAAGGCATTCTCAGGGGGTATTCTCGTAATTCAGGCTCGCTGGGCCCCATATAAAGTTTATGTAAGCGTTTTGAGATGTTTCGGGTCATATCGCCCCGGACGGGGAAAGGGGTATTTTGTAATTTGCCACCCGGGATCACATCGGTCGGGTGCAACGATGTTATGTGGCTCCGTATTCACTGCTTGGAGGCAAAGAACTAATTTGCAAGGTTTTCCGGTATTTCCTCATCGTATTTCCTACTAATATCTTGACTGAGATAGGTTCCCGAAACTTCGGGATCATCATGGATTTATTATATTATAATTGGAGGTTATGTAAGTGTTTTGGGTTAAGTGAAGTAAACTGGGCTTATGGGCTCAAGTAAGTGAAGTTGGGCTGGATTTCTCTATAATTAAAAGCCCCAGTGCATTTGGACAGGTGGAGACTGTTATCACACTTTCAAAAGCAAAGTATTATTCTGCATACTGTAGAATCGCGACTTTTCGTCCGTAGCCACGACTTGTTGCCTGCCTCCTAGCCTGAGTCGCGACTTATTGCTCTTCATCCCGCATCCACGACTTATTGCTCGTAGTGGCGAGTTATCGCTCTGCTGCACGCAGTCGTGACTTGTTGCTACCCAGCCTGTCTCGCGAGTTGTTGCTGATACAGTATATTTCGCGAGTTGTTGCTGATACAGTGTATTTCGCGAGTTGTTGACCACAACTCGCGGCTGCCAGCCTTTCGAGCTCGACTGAGTGTTTTCGATCATTTTTCGAGCCGTTTATACCCGTGTTATTATTGTCACCTCATTGTATTTGTACCGCTTGATTATTATAGTGAAAACCAAGGTAGAGCTTTGCTCTCCCGAGGACGTAAGCCCACACATTGTGGGCCCAACCTCGTATATCGCTCGTGTCCCACAAACAATCTAATTTCGAGTAAATTATAAATTGACTGATCTAAAAATAAATACCCAAAATATTTTTAGACTAGATCAGTTTGGCGCCGTCTGTGGGGACTCGAGATTTTTACCCCATTGAGAGCTTTATTGCTGAGTTCGGATTTCTATTATCATGACTACTCGGAATTCTAATGAAGATACTTTTGACGAAGAATTTGAGGCGGATCCTATTCCTCAAATTAATGATGATTTTGCTGTGTTACCGAGGGCTCGGTCGTCAGTTCTGGAGGAGCCCCCTGCTCAAAATGTGACTATTCGGCCCTCCCGGAGCGGGTTTTCATCCGGAAGGGCACCAAGTTTTTATCCTCGATCACGCCAATGTTTATCTAAGTGTTATGAATTCGCAAGTGTTGCCGAGTTGCAGTCCGTAATAATGCCCGCCTTTCGCCACCTGCATGCTCTAGATCTGCGGATCAAACAGAGATAGATGAAGATTTAGAAGAGCGAAGGCGTAGTTTAATTGCTCAGTTGGAGCAAGTGGAAGCTCAAAGGAGAGCCCGGAGGAACAATGTTACCCCGAAACCTGTTAATGATGAAGTGGCGGTGGAAGATACTACTCCTGTTCCGGAACCGCGAGCGAGTACTGCAGCAACCTGAGAGCAAAGAAATACTCTGCAAAAGATTGGAGAATTGATAGAGTTAAAATTTAAGGAGATGAGCTGGAAGATGGAGCAAAACGAGGCCAGGATGAATCAATTTGAGGCCAACCTGGCTCTTGGCCAAGAAAGGAGACGAGTGTACGGGGAACATACCCGGGACACTCATCAGACCTCGGCTTATGAGGGAGACTACGTTGAGAATGAGAGGGCTAATGAGCCCATCGGTAATCGAGGAAAGGCGTTACCATATATGGAAGTTTTGCAATGTCAGTGGAACACTTCAAATGCCTTATCTCCTTTTTCCACGGCGATTATTAGTGCCACGCGTTCTGAGTTTTTTGAGATTCCAAAGGATCTTCCACAGTATCGCGGGTCAACTAGCCCACATGCTCATACATCAAACTTGGAGATCCATGTGAGTTTGATGAATTTCAGTGATGCGGACATGTGTTTCGTTTTTTCCGCTTCTCTTAAGGAGTCAGCCCTCCGATGGTTTAATCGTTTACCGAGGCGCTCGATTGTTGCATATCAGAACTTTAAGGATCAATTCTATTCAGCTTTCACGCCTTTCAATGCACCCATAAAGTCAATTACTTCTTTGACCGCATTGCGGTATAATTCTTCGGAAAGATTGTTGGGTTTTATTACCCGTTTCGAGGCCGAGTGTAGGAAGATACCTCGGATCACTGCTAGTGAGAAGGTTGGGGTGCTGCAGCTTATCCTAGTTGGGCACCCGTTATGCAATTCTTTGAATAGGGATCCCCCGGAAAGTATGGAGGATTTGGCTGTGAGATGCACACAGTATATCCGAGAAGATGAAGGTTTGCGAGATCACGGAGTGATTGAAGTACGGGCGTATGGGTCCCACAATATTGTTGCATGTCGCGGGCTAGACAAGGTTGTCCCGCACACAAAATCAAAATTGAGAGTGTTTACGACATACAACTATGAACAGATTTTCGCCATCATTGAGCAGAAGAAGGGTGGATCTCTCCGCTATCCCCTTCCTTTACATGAACCAACACCGGGGACTTACGAGTCCCAAGTATTTTGTCGCTTCCATCGGAGTTTTGGACACACGACCAATGATTGCCAGGAGCTAATGTCCGAGGTAGAAAGGTTGTTAGAGTTGGGTCAGCTTGATGAACTGATCAGTACTGTGGAGGCTCTGCCTGAGTCTAAACTGGGAAAAATCGATATAAGTATTCCGGAGGGGACAGCACCCAAACCCCCAAGGGCCGACGCACCACGGCCAAATGAAAGAGGACGTGGATACGGAGGACAGCGTGGCCAGCGTCAAGGAGGTGGCCAGAGGGGATTCTTTAATGGAGGCAGACAGAATCAGAGAGGAGGAAGGAGAGGAAACAACTATCGTGGCCGCGGCAGGCATCAGCCGCAAAGAAATCAGCAGGGGTACGGATATGAAGCTTATCCACCAGCCCCCGCGAATCAGCAAGCATTGCCTCCTCCTCCGGTTGTCCCTAACCAGGGTCAACCTATTTTGAATGTTGAAAATGCCCAACCAAGATGGGGAAACTTAGGCCCCAATATTATGACTATCGCAGGGGGAAAGAGTGTCGGCGATTCGAACCGCGCCCGCAAACGCTCTTATCAGGCATTACATCAGAAGGGGCGCTTTATGGAAGTGAATATGGTCCAGTTGACAGATTTGGACAAGATGACGATCTCTTTCGGACCTGAGGATTTATCTGGGGTTTTCTCCCCACAAGATGATGCATTGGTTGTCTCCCCTATTATTGCTAATCATCTTGTTTCTAGAGTGTTAGTCGACACCGGGGCTGC
>RWGZ01001128.1:79138-90670 GCA_009725065.1 Utricularia reniformis | reverse complement strand
AACATGTTTTCATGTTTTAGCCACATCAATTCATGTTTAATTCAAATAAAAATCATCACACCTAGAACATGTGGAACTATGTGAAAAATGAGCCGAATCATATTCACACAAATGACATTGTAAATTTGGTAAAACCATGTGAATTCAAACTAGATAAACGCCAACATCATGAACACAGGTTGTATATACAAAAAAAGTATGTTCGAAAATGGAATGCACGTGCAAGTCATAACAATGTGACTTCATGCCAAAAGAATTTACACTATAGTTTAATCACATAACTCATGGTATAACCAAGATATTCTTTGTTCTAACAACATGTTTTCATGTTTAATTGAAATTAAAATAATCACACCTAGAACATGTGGAACTATGTAAAATATGAGATAAATCATACTCATACAAATGACATTGTAAATTTGGAAAAACCAATTTATTCAAAATAAATAAACTCTAACATAAAGAACACATGTTGTATATACATAAAAAGTCAGTTCGAAAACGAAATGCTCGTGCAAGTCATAAGAACGTGAGTTCATGCCAAAAGCGTTTAAACTATAGTTTAATCACATAAATCATGGTATAACAGAGTTATTCTTTGTTCTAACAACATGTTTTCATGTTTTAGCCACATCAATTCAAGTTTAATTGAAATCAAAATCATCACACCTAGAACATGTGGAACTATGTGAAAAATGAGCCAAATCATACTCATACAAATGACATTGTAAATTTGGTAAAACCAATTTATTCAAACTAAATAAACTCTAACATCACGAACACATGTTGTATATACATAAAAAGTCAGTTCGAAAACGTAATGCTCGTCCAAGTCATAAGAACGTGAGTTCATGCCAAAAGCGTTTAAACTATAGTTTAATCACATAAATCATGGTATAACAGAGTTATTCTTTGTTCTAACAACATGTTTTCATGTTTTAGCCACATCAATTCAAGTTTAATTGAAATCAATATCATCACACCTAGAACATGTGGAACTATGTGAAAAATGAGCCAAATCATACTCATACAAATGACATTGTAAATTTGGTAAAACCAATTTATTCAAACTAAATAAACTCTAACATCACGAACACATGTTGTATATACTAAAAAAGTTAGTTCGAAAACGAAATGCTCGTGCAAGTCATAAGAACGTGAGTTCATGCCAAAAGCGTTTAAACTATAGTTTAATCACATAAATCATGATATAACACAGTTATTCTTTGTTCTAATAACATGTTTTCATGTTTTACCCACATCCGTTCAAGTTTAATTGAAATCAAAATCATCACACCTAAAGCATGTGGAACTATGTGTAAAATGAGCCAAATTATAATTATACAAATGACATTGTAAAATTGGTAAAACCAAGTGGATTCAAACTAAATAAACGCTAGCATGAGGAACACATGTTGTATATACTAAAAAAGTAAGTTCGAAAACGGAATGCTAGTGCAAGTCATAACAACGTGACCTCATGCCAATAGTATTTAAACTATAGTTTAATCACATTAATCATGGTATATCCAAGGTATTATTTGTTCTAACAACATGTTTTCATGTTTTAGCCACATAATTCAAGTTTAATTGAAATCAAAATCATCACACCTAGAACTTGTGGAACTATGTGAAAAATGAGCCAAATCATACTCATACAAATGACATTTTAAATTTGATAAAACTAATTAATTCAAACCAAATAAACGCTAACATCACGAAGACATGTTGTATATAAAAAAAAAGTTAGTTCGAAAACGGAATGCTCGTGCAAGTCATAAGTACGTGAGTTTATGCCAAAAATATTTAAACTATAGTTTATTCACATAAATCCTGGTATAACAGAGATTTTCTTTGTTCTAACAACATGTTTTCATGTTTTAGCCACATCAATTCAAGTTTAATTGAAATCAAAATCATCACACCTAGAGCATGTCGAACTATGTGAAAAATGAGCCAAATTATATTCATACAAATGACATTGTAAATTTGGTAATACAAAGTGTATTCAAATTAAATAAACGCTAATATGAGGAACACATGTTGTATATACTAAAAAAGTAAGTTCGAAAACGGAATACTAGTGCAAGTCATAACAACGTGACATCATGCCAATAGTATTTAAACTATAGTTTAATCACATAAATCATGGTATATCCAAGTTATTATTTGTTCTAACAACATGTTTTCAATTTTTAGACACATGAATTCAAGTATAATTGAAATCAAAATCATCACACCTTCAACTTGTGGAACTATGTGAAAAATGAGCCAAATCATTTTCATACAAATGACATTGTAAATTTGGTAAAACCAATTTATTCAAACTAAATAAATGCTAACATCACGAAGACATGTTGTATATACAAAAAAAGTAAGTTCGAAAACGGAATGCTCGTGCAAGTCATAACAATGTGACTTCATGCCAATAGTATTTAAACTATAGTTTAATCACATAAATCATGGTATATCCAAGTTATTATTTGTTCTAACAACATGTTTTCATGTTTTAGNATTTTCGCGACAATTCTTGCCTTCAACTTTTTCGCGATAATTTTGTGCCTTGGAGATTTTCGCGATAATTTTCCTTCTTTGCGGGAATTTTCGGATTTTCGGGTCTTAATGATGATTAACCCGTTTTTGGGCCTCCTCACTCCTATTTATAGACATCCTAACTTTTCTAATTCACACTTTGACCCCTCATTCCTTTACTTTTGACCCCTCTTTTATCTTTTACTTTACATTTCTACTCTTCGTTCCCTTTTACGTTCTTTCGTTCCCGTATCTCTCATTATCTCTCATCTAGACTTTACCGTTACATTCCCTACTATTTTTTTCGACATACCTTTTTTTCTCGGCTATTACATCCTTCCCCACTCATTTTGAGTTTCGTCCCGAAACTCGTGCGTAGTAATCTTCCATTAACTCCGGCGCTCTCTGTCTAATTTACCGTTCCGTTTCCCATGTAGCTTCCCTTTCTCCTTGATTGGACCATTGTACCTTCACCATGGGGATTTGTTTGTTTCTGAGCCTTCTTTCCTCTCTGCCTAGGATCTTTACTGGGACTTCCTCGTACGTTAGTTCCGGGGTTATCTCTATGGGTTCCCCCACACATTCTTGGATCCCTTCAGTCACCTTTCTCCTCAGTTGGGATACATGGAACACGTTGTGTATCCCCCCCATTTCCTCCGGAAGCTTCAGCTGATATGCTAGGTTTCCGATCCTTCGTTCCACCTCATATGGTCCGATATACCGGGGGCTCAGTTTCCCTGTCCTTGTGGTCCTTAGCACCCCCTTCGTAGGTGATACCTTTCGGTATGCGTGATCCCCAACTTTTAGCTCTAAAGGTCTCTTTCTTGTGTCTGCCCAACTTTTGTATCGGTCTTGTGCCGCCTTCATGTTCTTTCGTACCACGGCTACCTTTTCAACAGTGACATCCACTAATTCTGTCCCCGTGGTCGTTCTCTCTCCCACCTCATCCCAACATAGCGGTGTACGACACTTCCTCCCGTACAACGCCTCATATNCGTCTAGACTTTACCGTTACATTCCCTACTATTTGTTTCGACATACCTTTTTCTCGGCTATTACATCCTTCCCCACTCATTTTGAGTTTCGTCCCGAAACTCGTGCGTACCAATCTTCCATTAACTCCGGCGCTCTCTGTCTAATTTCCCGTTCCGTTTCCCATGTAGCTTCCCTTTCTCCTTGATTGGACCATTGTACCTTCACCATGGGGATTTGTTTGTTTCTGAGCCTTCTTTCCTCTCTGCCTAGGATCTTTATTGGGACTTCCTCGTACGTTAGTTCCGGGGTTATCTCTATGGGTTCCCCCACACATTCTTGGATCCCTTCAGTCACCTTTCTCCTCAGTTGGGATACATGGAACACGTTGTGTATCCCCCCCATTTCCTCCGGAAGCTTCAGCTGATATGCTAGGTTTCCGATCCTTCGTTCCACCTCATATGGTCCGATATACCGGGGGCTCAGTTTCCCTGTCCTTGTGGTCCTTAGCACCCCCTTCATAGGGGATACTTTTAGGTATGCGTGATCTCCTACTTTTAACTCTAAGGGTCTCCTTTTTGTGTCTGCCCAACTTTTATATCGGTTCTGTGCCGCCTTAATGTTCTTTCGCACTACGGCAACCTTTTCAATGGTAACTTCCACTAATTCCGTTCCCGTGGTCGTTCTCTCTCCCACCTCATCCCAACATAGCGGTGTACGACACTTCCTGACGTACAATGCCTCATATGGCGCCATACCAATGCTGCTCTGAAAGCTGTTATTGTACGCAAACTCAACTAGCGGTAGGAAATCCTCCCAACCTCCCTTAAATTCCAATACACATGCTCGTAACATATCCTCCATAATTTGGTTGGTTCTCTCGGTTTGACCATCCGTCTGTGGATGATAGGCTGTGCTCATGCATAATTGAGTTCCGAGCGATTTCTGTAAACTCTGCCAAAATCTAGACGTGAATCTCGGGTCCCTGTCTGACACGATATTTACTGGAACTCCATGTAATCTGACTATGTTATCCACATATATTCGGGCTAGCCTGTCCACTCCGTACGTTGTCTTGACTGCTAAAAAGTGACCCGCCTTCGTAAGACGGTCAACCACTACCCATATTGCGTCGTTCTTCCGTGGGCTCTTGGGTAGTCCTACCACAAAATCCATGCCGATGCTATCCCATTTCCATTCTGGAATTTCTAAGGGTTGTAGTTCGCCCCCCGGGCGTTGGTGTTCGGCCTTAACTCGTTGGTAGTTTTCGCATTTGGCCACAAAGTTGGCAATCTCGTTTTTCNCGTGGGCTCTTGGGTAGTCCTACCACAAAGTCCATGCCGATGCTATCCCATTTCCACTCTGGAATTTCTAAGGGTTGTAGTTCACCCCCCGGGCGTTGGTGTTCGGCCTTAATTCGTTGGCAGTTTTCGCATTTCGCCACAAAGTTGTCAATCTCGTTTTTCATTCCATTCCACCACCAGTGCGTCTTTAGGTCTCGATACATCTTAGTACTTCCTGGGTGAACTGAGAATGCTGAACTGTGTGCTTCCGTCATAATCTTCTTTCTTAACTCTGGCCTGTTTGGTACCCATATACGTTCATTCATTCGGATTAGTCCATCGCTTCCTTTGCTTATTTCTAATTTATCGGTCATGTTTCCCCCTTTTTGCGATACGGTTTTCTCGGGGTCTGATATATGTGCTTCTAGTACCTCCTCCAGTATCCCTGGCTTCGCGGTAATCGTCCCTAACATGACTGTGGTCGATTCTACCACTTCCAGTTGCAGGCTCTCCATTTCCCTTATCAATGTGTTGGCTAGCGCGCCATGAGTCTTCCTGCTCAGTGCATCGGCTACTTGGTTTGCCTTTCCGGGGTGGTATTGAATGTCCACATCATAATCTTTTATCAGTTCCAACCATCTCCAATGTCTCATATTAAGCTCCTTCTGAGTGAATAGGTACTTCAAACTCTTGGGGTCGGTGAATATCTCGCACTTCACACCGTACAGGTGTGAATACCACAGCGTCTAATTCCAAATCATGTGTCGGGTAGTTTAACTCGTGTATCTTCAATTGACGGGATGCATATGCTATAACTTTCCCCCATTGCATCAGTACACACCCGAGTCCTTCTTTCGATGCGTCGCTGTATACCGTGAAATCCTGCCCTGGTGTGGGTAATACTAGTATTGGAGCAGATGTCAATTTCGTTTTGAGACATTCAAAACTCTCTTCGCATTTCTCATCCCACGTATACCTCGTTTCCTTTCGGGTCAAATTTGTCAACGGTTTAGCAATCCTTCCGAACCCTTCGATGAATTTCCGATAGTACCCGGCTAATCCTAATAAACTCCTTACTTCCCGAGCATTTGTCGGTCTTGGCCAATTCGTAATTGTTTCTATCTTTGTTGGGTCTACGGTCACCCCCCTGCTGATATCACGTGGCCTAGGAAAGCTATGATATCCATCCAGAATTCACACTTGCTGTATTTGGCATATAACTTCTCTTGTCTGAGAGTCTGTAATACCATTCTCAGATGTTGCTCGTGTTCTTCCTGGTTGCGAGAGTAAACTAGGATGTCGTTAATGAACACCACCACAAACTTGTCTAGGTATTGATGAAACACCCGATTCATCAAATCCATGAAAATTGCTAGGGCATTAGTTAACCCAAACGGTACCACCGTGCATTCGTAATGGCCGTACCTCGTTCGAATGACTGTCTTCGGTATGTCTCCTTCTCTTACTCGGACTTGATGGTACCCTGACCTCAAGTCTAATTTTGAGAACACATTCGCACCTTGTAACTAGTCAAACAAGTCGTCGATCCTGGGCAACGGGTACATATTCTTTATCGTGACTTTGTTTAATTCTCGGTAGTCGTAGCACAATCTTAACTCGCCGCTTTTCTTTCTAACAAATAACACTGGTGCTCCCCAAGGGGAGTTGCTTGGCCTTAGAAATCCTTTTTCCAATAGCAACTCAATCTGTTGTTTCAGTTCTTGCATTTCTCGGGGTGCCATTCGGTATGGAGCCTTAGAAACGGTTGCGTTCCAGGGAGTAGTTCTATTCCCATTTCTACTTCTCTCTGAGGCGGTTGCCCCGGTAGCTCGTCGGGAAATACATCACTGTATTCACAAACCACTGGAACGGACTCCAATGGTGTCCCTTCCTTCTCCGCCGTGACAAATGCTAGCCAGTTCGATCGATCCTTATATTGCTCATCCTCACCCGCAATCGATTCTCCGACCATGTCTTTTCTCCCCTCTCGAAGCGTACTAAACGTGATCGTACGTTCCCGACATCTCACTTGCGCATCGTACTTAGATAACCAATCCATTCCTAGTATGGCATCGAATCCCATATCCCCTAACTCAATCAAATCTGCCTCTGTTCGCACTGTGTCCACTTCTACCGTGCACCCTTTGTAGATTCTATTTGCCTCCATGGCTTCGGATCCCGGTGTTTTTACTTTGATTTTAGTGTTACTCCCCGTTATCCCAAACCGTTTTGCTAGCTTCTCCGACACGAACAAATGTGTCGCCCCACAGTCAAATAATACGAAAGCTGTAAAGCCGTTAATAAGTAGTGTACCTGCGACGACTTCCTCAGCCTCCGAGGCCTGCTCCTTGTTCACAGCAAACACTCGAGCATTTCCAGTAATCCTTTCCCTTACCCTGTATTCGGTTACCCCGGTTTCGATCCTCCTTCTCTTCGGGCAGTCTTTGGCGAAATGTCCTTCCTGGCCACACTTGAAACAACTGTTAGTTCCTGCGCGAAATTCTCCAAAATGGTTCTATGCGCATTTGGTGCACGCAGGCCTGATCGGTAGTCCTGGTGCCGATCCGAAACTCTCTGCAGTGATCTTTCCTTTCCACTCTCCCCGTCCTTGAACTTCGTTCCTTGTAGAGTTTCTAGTGCGTTCCTTATCCATTCTCCGTAACCCTCCATCAACTCGGACTGCCGCCGCCACCAAACTAGAAAATTCCTCATCGTCGCGGCCGTACATTGTCAGTTTCACTTTTTTATTCAGCCCTTCCGTGAAGCGGTGCATCTTTTCATGTTCACTCCCCTTGATCTCGGGGGCGTACCTGCCTAGCTCAATGAATTCTTGCATGTATTCCATAACGGGGCGGTTTCCTTGAGTCAATCTGTCAAATTCGGCCCTCTTATCTTTCTTAAGTCCTTTCGGCACGTATTAGTCCAAGAACGCATTCCTAAACTTTGCCCAAGAGATAGGCCCATCCTTCAGTAATGCGGCCGACACACTCCCCCACCATCGGGCGGTACTACCATCGAACCATTGTGGGGCCAATCCTGCCCTAAGCTCCTCTGGGGCTTCGATCAGTTCGAACTTCTCCTCAAGGCGGATAATCCACGCTTCCACATCCCCCATCTTATCCCCCGTGAAGCTGGTCATCCCAGCCTTCTTTAATGCCTCGTTGTAGTACATCCTACCCTTTTCGGGCCTTGCCCTTGGTTCCATTTGCANCTTTTAGAGCCTTCATCGACGACAAAGCTTTTCCTCTTCCATTGAAGGGCTCAATCGCCCCCTCTTGTCCATTATTATCACCCTCATAGGTGGATGTGTGATGAGTATCACGTGTATGCTCGCCATATACTCAACGTCTTTTCTGACCAAGGCCATATTGCACTACAGCTAATTCATCCAGAAATTTCCAAAACATAGTTCAAAACAAACAAATCATTTTCTAATTCAACAACGAGAATATATAGGAGTTCAAAAGACTAGACTCTAACACCGGATAACCGACGACCTTCTTCCCATGCCTCTCCTTATATCCCGCTCTCGTTAACTACAAAATCTATAAAGCGGTCACAATATATTAAGAGAAACTTCAAACTCCCTCCACTTCATTTTATAACCCTAAATAAAGACATAAATTAAGATGACTACTAAATATATCCCACTTTTCCTTCTTTTTACATTTCATTTATTTTCTTTTGCATCCCACTTGTTCTATCTTTTTCATTTCATTAACTTTCTTTCATACTTTCATTTCGGTTCATTCTCATTACGTGGTCGAGTGTAACATACTCGGTACATGTACGACCTAAGCCAACAGTTAGCTGTTGGGTTACTCAACGAGCCGTATACGTCCCTTCTCCGAATGAGTATTGAGGCGCTACCCCTTCTCTCACCCGGGTTCGTTCATCTTTCTTCCTACGTATCTTTCATCTTTGGAACTTATCTTTCCATTCATCAGACATGCCCTTCCTTTGGTGAATCGTGTACTGAGCATGATGCCGGGTTCGGTCGGACGGACCATTATTCCTTCCCCCGAGTCTTATTAATATTCATCCTTCATTTTCTTAACCTTACTTATCCCTCATGCCTTTCTTTCGTTTTCTACGTTGCAATCTTCCCTTACTACATCGTGTTCACTCCGCTTACCTGTTACTGTCACTTGTATGATCCTTTCGTTTTTTCCTTAAATCCACGACAAATTATGCTTCTGCACAAAAATCTGCAGTGAATTAAGTGTCATCCAATTTCTGCGATGAATTCATACTACCCAAGGATCTGCGGTGAATTCATCATCACCTCATTTCCACAATGAATTATCAAAAATCTGAGATGAATTCATACTTTTCATCGGATCCGCGATGAATTCAACATCACCTCATTTTCGCGATGAATTCAACACTACTTCATTTCCGCGATGATTTCAACACCATAAAATCTAAGGTGTAAGGACCCCTCGGGGGGTGCGAGAGAGAGGGCACCTTAGGTGAATCCTACATCGGCTATAGACAGGGAACGATCAGATATTAAGTATAGTAATTCGTCTTCCATTACACGAGACATTTTCCCTAGCAAAGTTGCAAGCGGAACGTTAGAACTGGAAAGTTAAGCGTGCTCACACCTGGAGCAATTCAGGGATGGTTGACCCATTGGGAAGTGTGGGGGCTAGGGAAAAAGTAAAGCCGTGAGGACTAGTTGGGTGTCATTAGGGTCAACCTAGTCCAAAGCGGACAATATCGTGTAAGCGGAAAGGCTGGTCGTTACATGCTAGGCGGGTCGTTACATGCTAGCCGATGTAGGGATTTGCCTAATGTGCCCTCTCTCTAGCACCCCCGAGGGGTCCTTACATTCACCCCTCCTTATGGACTCAGCGTCCTCGCTGAGGTTTGCCCCAATACACCGACTATAACCCGGGGCTAAGGAAAAAGTAAAGCCGTGAGGACTAGGTGGGTGTCAGTAGTTTCAGCCTAGTCCAAAGCGGACAATATCATGCAAGCGGAAAGGCGGGTCGTTACATGCTAGCCAATGTAGGGATTTGCTTAAGGTGCCCTCTCTCTAGCACCCCCGAGGGGTCCTTACATTCACCCCTCCTATGGACTCAGCGTCCTCGCTGAGGTTTTCCCCAACACACCGACTATAACCCGGGTCCTGCTCCGATACCAAATGTAACGACCCGCCTTTCAGCTTGCACGATATTGTCCGCTTTGGAATAGGCTAACCCTAATGAACCCTACCTAGTCCTCACGGCTTTACTTTTTCCCTAGCCCCCACACTTCCCAGTGGATCACCCATCCCTGAATTGCTCCAGGGGGAGCACGCTTAACTTTCCAGTTCTAACGTTCCGCTTGCAACTTTGCTAGGGAGAAGGCCTCGTGTAATGGAAGACGAATCACTATACTTAATATCTGATCATTCCCCGTCTATAGCCGATGTAGGGATTCGAATAAGGTGCCCTCTCTCTCGCACCCCCCGAGGGGTCCTTACATAAGGTGAATTCAACGTCACATAATTTCCCCGGTGAATCTTTTCAAAAACCGTTGTGAATTCCACTTTGTTCAATTTCCAAGGTGAATTGCTCCTTCCTCGGTCATTTTCGTGTTTAAGTGTCAAATGACCTTCCTTGGCCCTTTAACATGTATTTATAGATGTGTTAACTCTCTTTAATTGCATTTTGTCCATTCCTTCTGTAATAGCCGAGAAAAAGGTTTGTCGAAACAAATAGTAGGGAACGTAACGGTAAAGTCTAGACGAGAGATAATGAGGAATACAGGAACGAAAGAACGTAAAAGGAAACAAAAAGTTTTAAATGAAAAACATGAAATAAAGGAGGGGGAAAAAATGAAAAAGAAGGAGGGGTCAAAATGTGAATTAGGGAAGTTAAAACATCTATAAATAGGGGTTAGAAAGCCAAAAACCCAAGCCATTTATCTCTAAACATAAAAAATGTACGGAAAAAACGCCAAAACATCAAATTATCGCGGAAATTTCCTTCCAGTGTCTTTTTGTCGCGAAAATTTGAAAATCAATTTTTATCGCGGATTTTTGGGTAAGAACTTTGTCGCGGAAAAATCCCATGTTGAATATTATCGCGGAAAATTTCAAAGAGGAAATGTGTCGCGGATTTTCAGAGCTTGCAAAATTGTCGCGGAAACTAAATTACGTGTTGTTTTGTTGCGGATTTCAGGGTTAGAGTATTTTTTACCGCGGATTTGAGGAACAGAAGGGTTTTATCGCGGAAATACACAATTAGGGTGTTTTCGTCGCATTTCGACGTCGAATCGTGAAGGAGAGAGATACGAAGGGTCTACGGTAACCAAACAGTCAACAATAAGATGATAACGTCAATAATAATGAAGTACTAAAATATGCTACGAATTGTAGGGAAGCATTGGAGATCATAACAAGCGAAAGAAACAAATAAGCGGAGTGAACACAATATAGTGAGGGAAGGTTCAGACTTAAGGAATGGGATTGGGTTAATAAAGAAGGAAGAAATGATACGAATGAACGAGATAAATGATAATAAGACTCGGGGTGAGGAAGGATGGACCGTCCGACCGAACCCGGCATCGTGCCTAGTACACGATTCGCCAAAGGAAGGGCATGCCTGATGAAGGGAACGATATGTTCCAAAGATGGAAAGATAAGTACGAAAAGGGCATAACGGATCCGGGTGGAAAAAGGGGCAGCGTTTAAGTACCCACCCACGGAAGGGAAGCATATTGCCCGTCGAGTCATCCAACAGCTAACGGTTGGCTT
>RWGZ01001128.1:41011-54850 GCA_009725065.1 Utricularia reniformis | reverse complement strand
TATTTTTATTAAAATATAGAACGAAGGGTTATTTGGTCCATATTTTTTAAGGAAGGTTATTTAGCCAATCCTTTATCAAATGAGGCTATTTGGCAAAGTGATATCCGCCAGAAGGCTATTTGGCCAAAAACCCCTAGAACATGTGGAACTATGTGATAAATGAGCCAAATGATATTCATACAAATCACATTATAAATTTGGTTAAACCAAGTGTATAAACACAATAAAGCCTAACATTACGAATACTTGTTGTGTATACAAAAAAAATAAGTTCGAAAACGGAAATATCGTGCAAGTCATAACAACACGACTTCATTCCATAGCATTCAAACAATAGTTTAACAACATAAATCATCGTATAACAAAATTATTCTTGGTTCTAACAACAACTATTCGTGTTTTAACAACATCAATTCAAGTTTTGTTGAAATCAAAATCATCACACCTAGAATATGTCGAACATTGTGAAAAATGAGCCAAATGATAATCAAACAAATCACATTTTAATTTTGGTAAAACAAAGTGTATTCAAACTAATCAAAGCCTAACATGAGGAACACTTGTTGTGTATACAAAAAAAAAAGTTAGAAAACGGAATGATCGTGCAAGTCATAACAACACGACTTCATGTCATAGCATTTAAACTATAGTTTAATCACATAAATCAATGTGTAACCAAGTTATTCTTGGTTCTAATAACATGTATTCTTGTTTTAACAACATCAATTCAAGTTTAATTGAAATCAAAATCTTCACACCTAGAACATGTGGAACTATGTGAAAAATTAGCCAAATGATATACATATAAATCACATGGTAAATTTGGTAAAACCAAGTGTATTCAAACTAAATAAAGCCTAACATCAAGAATACTTATCTTGTATACACTAAAAGTAAGTTCGAAAACGGAATGATCGTGCAAATCATAACAACACGACTTCATGTCATATTTTTTAAACTATAGTTTAATCACATAATTCATGGTATAACCAAGTTATATATGGTTCTAACAACATGTATTCATGTTTTAACAACATCAATTCAAGTTAAATTGAAATCAAAATCATCACACCTAGAACATGTGCAACTATGTGATAAATGAGCCAAATTATATTCATACAAATCACATTTTAAATTTGGTTAAACCAAGTGTATAAACTCAATAAAGACTAACATCACGAATGCTTGTTGTGTATACAAAAAAAATAAGTTCGAAAAGGGAAATATCGTGCAAGTCATGACAACACGACTTCATTCCATAGCATTCAAACAATAGTTTAATAACATAAATCATCGTATAACAAAGTTTTTCTTTGTTCTAACAACATGTTTTCATGTTTTATCCACATCAATTCATGTTTATTTGACATCAGAATCATCACACCTAGAACATGTGGAACTATGTAAAAAATGAACCAAATCATATTCATACAAATCACATTGTAAATTTGGTAAAACCAAGTGTATTCAAACTAAATAAAGCCTAACATCAAGAATACTTATCTTGTATACAATAAAAGTAAGTTCGAAAACGGAATGATCGTGCAAATCATAACAACACGACTTCATGTCATATTTTTTAAACTATAGTTTAATCACATCATTCAGGGTATAACCAAGTTATATATGGTTCTAACAACATGTAATCATGTTTTAACAACATCAATTCAAGTTAAATTGAAATCAAAATCATCACACCTAGAACATGTGCAACTATGTGATAAATGAGCCAAATTATATTCATACAAATCACATTTTAAATTTGGTTAAACCAAGTGTATAAACTCAATAAAGACTAACATCACGAATGCTTGTTGTGTATACAAAAAAAATAAGTTCGAAAAGGGAAATATCGTGCAAGTCATGACAACACGACTTCATTCCATAGCATTCAAACAATAGTTTAATAACATAAATCATCGTATAACAAAATTTTTCTTGGTTCTAACAACATGTATTCATGTTTTAACAACATCAATTCAAGTTAAATTGAAATCAAAATCATCACACCTAGAACATGTGGAACTATGTGATAAATGAGCCAAATGATATTCATTCAAATCACATTTTAAATTTGGTTAAACCAAGTGTATAAACTCAATAAAGCCTAACATCACGAATACTTTTTGTGTAAACAAAAAAATAAGTTCGAAAACGGAATTATCGTGCAAGTAATAACAACACGACTTCAAGTCATACCATTTAAACTAGAGTTTAATAACATAAATCATGGTATAACCAAATTATTCTTATTTCTAACAACATGAATTCATGTTTTAACAACATCAATTCTAGTTATGTTGAAATCAAAATCATCACACCTAGAACATGTGGAACTATTCGAGAAATGAGCCAAATGATATTCATACAAATCACATTTTTTATTTGGTAAAACGAAGTGTATAAACTCAATAAAGCCTAACATCACGAATACTTGTTGTGTATACAAAAAAGTAAGTTCGAAAACGGAATTATCGTGCAAGTCATAACAAAACGACTTCATTTGATCGCATTCAAACTATAGTTTAATAACATAAATCATCGTATAACAAAATTATTCTTGGATATAACTATATCTATTCATGTTTTAACAACATCAATTCAAGTTTACTTGAAATCAAAATCATCACAACTAGAATATGTGGAACAATGTGAAAAATGAGCCAAATGATAATCATACAAATCACATTGTAAATTTGGTAAAACAAAGTGTATTCAAACTAATCAAATCCTAACATCAGCAACACTTGTTGTGTATACAAAAAAACTAAGTTAGAAAACGGAATGATCGTGCAAGTCATAACAACACGACTTCATGTCATAGCATTTAAACTAAAGTTTAATCACATTAATCGATGTATAACCAAGTTATTCTTGGTTCAAACAACATGTATTCATGTTTTAACAACATCAATTCAAGTTTAATTGAAATCAGAATCTTCACACCTAGAACATGTTGAACTATGTGAAAAATTAGCCAAATGATATTCATACAAATCACATTGTAAATTTGGTAAAACCAAGTGTATTCAAACTAAATAAAGCGTAACATCAAGAATACTTATTTTGTATACAAAAAATGTAATTTCGAAAACGGAATGATCGTGCAAATCATAACAACACGACTTCCTTTCATTTCATTTAAACTATAGTTTAATCACATAATTCATGGTATAACCTAGTTATTTATGGTTCTAACAACATGTATTCATGTTTTAACAACATCAATTCAAGTTAAATTGAAATCAAAATCATCACACCTAGAACATGTGGAACTATGTGATAAATGAGCCAAATGATATTCATTCAAATCACATTTTAAATTTGGTTAAACCAAGTGTATAAACTCAATAAAGCCTAACATCACGAATACATGTTGTGTATACAAAAAAAATAAGTTCGAAAACGGAATTATCGTGCAAGTCATAACAACACGACTTCAAGTCATAGCATTTAAACTAAAGTTTAATAACATAAATCATAGTATAACCAAATCATTCTTGGTTCTAACAACATGACTTCATGTTTTAACAACATCAATTCAAGATTTGTTGAAATCAAAATCTTCACACCTAGAACATGTGGAACTATTCGAAAAATGAGCCAAATGATATTCATACAAATCACATTTTATATTTGGTTAAACATAGTGTATAAACTCAATAAAGCCTAACATCACGAATACTTGTTGTTTATACAAAAAAAGTAAGTTCGAAAACGGAATTATCATGCAAGTCATAACAACACGACTTCATTCCATAGCATTCAAACTGTAGTTTAATAACATAAATCATCGTATAACAAAATTATTCTTGGTTTTAACAATATCTATTCAGGTTTTAAAAACATCAATTCAAGTTTACTTGAAATCAAAATCATCACACCTAGAATATGTGGAACAATGTGAAAAATTAGCCAAATGATAATCATACAAATCACATTGTAATTTTGGTAAAACAAAGTGTATTCAAACTAATCAAAGCCAAACATCAGGAACACTTGTTGTGCATACAAAAAAACTAAGTTACAAAACGTAATGATCGTGCAAGTCATAACAACACGACTTCATGTCATAGCATTTAAACTATAGTTTAATCACATAAATCATTGTATAACCAAGTTATTCTTAGTTCTAACAATATGTATTCATGTTTTAACAACATCAATTCAAGTTTAATTGAAATCAAAATCTTCACACCTAGAACATGTGGAACTATGTGACAAATGAGCCAAATGATATTCATACAAATCACATTGTAAATTTGGTAAAACCAAGTGTATTCAAACTAAATGAAGCCTAACATCAAGAATACTTATTGTTTATACAAAAAATGTAAGTTCGAAAACGGATTGATAGTGCAAGTCATAACAACACCACTTCATGTCATATCATTTAAACTATAGTTTAATAACATAAATCATGGTATATCCAAGTTATTTATGGTTCTAACAACATGTATTCATGTTTTAACAACATCAATTCAAGTTTTGTTGAAATCAAATTCATCACACCTAGAACATGTGGAACTATTCGAGAAATGAGTCAAATGATATTCATACAAATCACATTTTATATTTGGTTAAACGAAGTGTATAAACTCAATAAAGGCTAACATTACGAATACTTGTTGTGTATTCAGAAAAAATAAGTTCGAAAACGGAATAATCGTGCAAGTAATAACAACACGACTTCAAGTCATAGCATTTAAACTATAGTTTAATAACATAAATCATCGTATAAAAAAAATATTCTTGGTTCTAACTACATCTATTCATGTTTTAACAACATCAGTTCAAGTTTACTTGAAATCAAAATCATCACACCTAGAACATGTGGAACAATGTGAAAAATGAGCCAAATGATAATCATACAAATCACATTTTAAATTTGGTAAAACAAAGTGTATTCAAACTAATCAATTCCTAACATCAGGAACACTTGTTGTGTATACAAAAAAACTAAGTTAGAAAACGGAATGATTTTGAAAGTCATAACAACACGACTTCATGTCATAGCATTTAAACTATAGTTTAATCACATAAATCAATGTATAAGCAAGTTATTCTTGGTTCTAACAACATGTATTCATGTTTTAACAACATCAATTCAAGTTTAATTGAATTCAGAATCTTCACACCTAGAACATGATGAACTATGTGAAAAATTAGCCATATGATATTCATACAAATCACATTGTAATTTTGGTAAAACCAAATGTATTCAAAATAAATAAAGCGTAACATCAAGAATACTTATTTTGTATACAGAAAATGTATGTTCGAAAACGGAATGAACGTGCAAGTCATAACAACACGACTTCATGTCATATCATTTACACTATAGTTTAATCACATAAAACATGGTATAACCAAGTTATTTATGGTTCTAACATCATTTATTCATGTTTTAACAACATCAATTCAAGTTAAATTGAACTCAAAATCATCACACCTAGAACATGTGGAACTATGTGATAAATGAGCCAAATGATATTTATTCAAATCACATTTTAAATTTGGTTAAACCAAGTGTATAAACTCAATAAAGCCTAACATCACGAAGACTTGTTGTGCATACAAAAAAAATAAGTTCGAAAACGGAATTATCGTGCAAAAAATAACAACACGACTTCAAGTCATAGCATTTAAACTATAGTTTAATAACATAAATCATGGTATAACCAAATTATTCTTGGTTCTAACAACATGAATTCCTGTTTTAAAAACATCAATTCAAGTTTTGTTGAATTCAAAATCATCACACCTAGTACATGTGGAACTATTCGAAAAATGAGACAAATGATACTCATACAAATCACATTTTATATTTGGTTAAACGAAGTTGATCTAGTCTAAAAATATCTTGGGTATTTATTTTTAGATCAGTCAATTTATAATTAATTCGAAATTAGGTTGTTGTTGGGACACGAGCGATATACGAGGTTGGGCCCACAATGCGTGGGCTTACGTCCTCGGGAGAGCGAAGCTCTACCTTGGTTTCCACTATAATATTCGGAGAATACAATTACAATGAGATGATAATGACGATACGGACGAAAACGGCTCGAAAAACGATCAAATCTGCAGTCGCGTTCCAATGGATGCGAGTGAACAGTGCAGACAGACAGGCTGTTCGCGACGAACGCGATTGGGCGCGAGGAGGCACTGTTCGCGGGGAATCGATGACTGGTCGCGAGTTGGTTGGCTGGCCACTCGTCGCGAGTTGGCGGTTGGTCGCGAGTGTTGTGACTAGTCGCGAGTGTGGTGCTTGGTCGCGACTAACGCGGTTGGGCGCGAGGTGGAGGACTCGTAGCGGCTGATCAGGAATGGTCGCGAATAGTGAGTTTGGTCGCGACTGGGAGATCAGATTTTGTCTTGGGAAGCGTGATAAAAGTCCGAATCCTTTCTCGAAGCCTTGTGACTCCTTTTTATAGAGGAATTTAGCCAAGAACTCACCCTCTTGGGCCCATAAGTCTAGTCCACCTCACTTAGCTCAAAAGAATTAGATATTCCAAATTATAATATAATAAATACCATACTGATCCCGAAGCTTCGGGAACCAATCCGGACAAGATGTTAGTCGGGAATACGATCAGAAAGTTCCCGAGAACTTCGTATATCAGTTCTTTGCCTTTAGATAGCGAATACGCAGCCACATAACATCATTGCAACTGACCGATGCACTCCCGGGTGGCAAATGATGAAAATACCCCTGGCCCCGTCCGGGGTCGAAATGACCCGAAACATCTCAAAATGCTTAAAGAGACTTCATATGGGGCCCAACGAGCCAGAATTACGAGAATACCACTTGAGAATGCCATCCGATAAAAATATGAAAATACCGAAAATACCAATAACCACGTCGGACGAGCTCCCGGGTAAGGACGGATACAAGAGAATATTACCGGGTAATATCAGAAGTGTATAAACTCAATAAAGGCTAACATCACGAATACTTGTTGTGTTTACAAAAAAAGTAAGTTCGAAAACGGAATTATCGAAAAATCATAACAACACGACTTCATTCGATAGCATTCAAATTGTAGTTTAATAACATAAATCATCGTATAACAAAATTATTCTTGGTTCTAACTACATCTATTCATGTTTTAACAACATCAATTCAAGTTTACTTGAAATCAAAATCATCACACCTAGAATATGTGGAACAATGTGAAAAATGAGCCAAATGATAATCATACAAATCACATTGTAAATTTGGTAAAACAAAGTGTATTCGAACTAATCAAAGTCTAACATCAGGAACAATTGTTGTGTCTAAACCCTAAACCTAGAACATGTGGAACTATGTGGAAAATTAGCCAAATGATATTCATACAAATCACATTGTAAATCTGGTAAAACCAAGTGTATTCAAACTAAATAAAGCCTAACATCAAAAATACTTATTTTGTATAATAAAAAGTAAGTTCGAAAACGGAATGATCGTGCAAATCATAACAACACGACTTCATGTCATATCATTTAAACTATAGTTTAATGACATAATTCGTGGTATAACCAAGTTAGTTATGGTTCTAACAACATGTATTCATGTTTTAACAACATCAATTCAAGTTAAATTGAAATCAAAATCATCACACCTTGAACATGTGGAACTATGTGATAAATGAGCCAAATGATATTTATTCAAATCACATTTTAAATTTAGTTAAACCAAGTGTATAAACTCAATAAAGCCTAACATCACGAATACTTGTTGTGTATACAAAAAAAATAAGTTCGAAAACGGAATTATCGTGCAAGTCATAACAACACGACTTCAAGTCATAGCATTTAAACTATAGTTTAATAACATAAATCATGGTTGATATTGTGTTAAAATATTTGTGGTGTTTTTGATAAGTCAATTTTTTTTTTTTTTAAAACACGAGAAATTGCGAGGTTGGGCCCACAATGTGTGGGCTTACGTCCTCGGGAGAGCGAAGCTCTACCTAGATGTTTCACTATGATAAAAAGGTCACAATTACAAAATATATCTTCTTTCTGACAAAGTAAGTAATGTAGTCTCGATCTGGGGTAAAAGATGAGCTCGATATTGGAAACCGACGCAAAAGTGCAGAAATCACTATTCACTCGAAATATTATCGCGAAAATAGCCATATGTATGCAAATTTTTGCGGATTTTAATGTTCCTGAGAAAATTGCCGCGAATTTGATTTCCTGAGCAATGTTATCGCGGAATTCGAACTTGAAAACAAATTGTCGCGGATTTAAAGCCTATTAGCACTGTCGCATAAATCACTGTTTACACTGAAATATTATCGCGAATTTCGAACTCAATAACAAAATTGTCGCAGATTTGATGCGAGTAAGCACTGTCGCAGAAATTACTGTTCACACTGAAATATTATCGCGAATTTGACGTTGCATGTAAAATTATCGCGATTTTTGATGGCCCTTTGAATATATTGTCGCAAATCTTGAGTACTTAGTTAAATTATCGCGAAATTGATACCGGGAGTAATTTTATCGCGAATTTCGAGACATTGAAGGTTCTAAGATTTCAGATTCCGAGTTTTTCTTCGATTTTGATTCCGATCCTGATCCCAATGACCAGAGACCTATATTTATAGAAAATTTGAGCCCATCAACTCACTTGTGGACTCAAAGCCCACTCTTGTACAATCTGGCCTGATTCGACCAAACTTCTACGAAAAAAACACGATCTCACTCCAGATATAAATCGTAATGTCTCTGATTATCCGGGACACTTCTAGATCGACACGTTGCCCGTGAACAGAGGCAAGGCATACTCCGCATAAGTCAATTCTCACTAAATTCATAAGATATAAGCCTTTCGATGAACATGCGTCGTAGCATCTTTCGGACGCAAGATTACGAAAATACCCTTTGAGCCACTTCGACTCGTAATTATCCGAAAAAAGTCGCGTCTCCTACGTAAACTTCCCATGCGGTCTCCAAGTGCTCAAAGCCAATAACAATATATCAGATTACTGAAAATACCATAGTTGGCGTACCGATTGGACCCGGGGGTGTCCAAATTACGGAAATACCCCCGACACCATTTTAACCCGAAATATAATTAGAATACCGAAAATACCAGTGGGCGTACCAATTGGGCCCGGGGGTGTCCAAATTACGAAAATACCCCCGACACCATTTCAAACCGAAATATAATTAGAATACCAAAAATACCAGTGGGCGTACCAATTGGGCCCGGGTTTGTCCAAATTACGAAAATACTCCCGATGCCATTTCAACCCGAAATAAAATTAGAATACCTTGGGGAACGTGCCAAAAGGTTCCCGGGGTATGTGAATTACTAAAATATCCCCGGGTAATATCAATAGTCCCCTGGTTTGCAGATTCAGCTTCTGAGTCTTAAACCACTAACCTTCCTTATATGCACGGATCCCAATGCATTTCTGGATTCTCGGAGATAAAAACCATGCAGCTCAAATTATTCTTGTTGTCGATACGGCCGTTTTGACAGTAAGCACGCTGAATTCGGACACATTCGAAAATTTCTCGAAATTCCGGCCCGTAGGCCCACTCCTATATAAATACCACGTTGTAAGCCTTAGAATCTCATTTTCAATCGCGGATTTTCAGAGATAGCAGCATTATCGCGGAAATTTTGGTAAATTATCGCGAAAATCATATCCTTTGAAATTGTCGCGAAAATAAATAGTCTCCCTCTGCAAAATTATCGCGGATTTCCCCCTTTTGTAAAATTATCGCGGAACTTCTCTGCCTTGTAAATTATCGCGAATTTCTGCCTTGTGTCTAAAAATGCAGATTCGAACTTCGATTTTCAATGATGTTTGCGTTCCCGAGTGTAATCAGACTTTAAGAAACAACTAATAAAGGATTATCAATATAAATGTCTTCCAACGCATCGTCCGATTCCGAATTTATCGAACATACAGAATTTAACTCGCACACTTCGAACCTTGAATTTTATGAGCGCCTCGAGGGCTATAGAACGATGGGCGGACGACATGAGTCTATCGTGAAGAAGTTTGAGTCGTACGATCAAAAAGCTCGGATGGGGAAAACTGCTTGGGCCTCATTGAGGTCGGAATACTATTTTCCGGACGGATTTATCATCCAACATCCGGGGCCTCTTGGGAGAATATTAACACCGCCTCCTGGCTGGTGTACCGTGTCCCTGGAACATCTTCGAAATAGAATCCGGTTTCCTTTGCATCCTTTTATCCTGGAGATGCTAGACTTCCTCAAGATTAATTTTTTTCAACTGAACCCGAATTCCAACGGCTACATCGTAGCTTTCATCATTTTCACCTCTGCCGCAAAAATAAAGAGATCCATTGAACTCTTTTTTAGGCTTTTCCAAATTGTTTCTCATTCCTCTCAAAGGGTCCTAGGGTGTTGTTATCTACGTCTGCGGGAAAAGAACTGTCTTTTCTGCTTCACACTGTCGAAATCCAATCATGATTGGAAACGGCGTTACTTTTATGTGACTTCTCGTAATTTCCAACCTAGCATTCCCGCCCTTACACTGCCTTCGCGTTTTCCTATCGAAACTGAATTTTCATTTCCGGATTGGTGCGGTCCCATCCGTAATCCCTCGAAACTTGTAGATAGAACTATTGTCCAACAATTCCTGGGCATATTTGAAAAATTTCACACTAACTTGACCGCCGAAACTCTTTTCACCCTACCCCTCATGGTTGTTACTCGGACTGCGCAAGCTCCTCCTCATATTCCTTTCCATGTCTTAGGTACCCACGTGCTAGAACATGAGACTCACTTTCTAGTCTTTTACCATTTTTTGCCTCCAAACTTTGACTTTGTCTCGCTAATATGCTACGATTCTTATAACAGGGAATTTCACGTTTATAACTTATTATTCGTATTTCTTTCTTTGCAGATCGAATAATGGCCGCTTACAGAGGTGCTGATTCCAACGACCGACTAAAATTTTTAGATACCATTGAGGATCCTGAAGACCTGGCCTTGAACATGCTCACTGAAATCTCTTCGGGGGGATCAAATAAAATCTTCGGCGACCCTTACACTGTAGATGATCCTCCGACAGAAACAATCGGGAATACGAGTCCCCCACTCCCGCTCTCTTCACCACTTCGAGGATCATGCATGGGGGGTTTTGATGTTGAGGGCGATGTCGATGAGGGATTTGCTGAAGAAGGGGAGATTCCCGTCTCCGGATATGAAATTATTGAAGCCCTTCCACCGGTTCCAGATTCACCTCCAATTGAACAGGAGATTAGCTCACCCCGTCACTCATCGGGGTCCCGTCGTTCCTCACGGCATGATAAGGGTAAAGGAATTACAGCGGAGGGGGAAGACGAGGGCCCGAGGGGGAGTCGCCGCACCCGGGGTATGGATGCCGTATTTCTAGACCATTTTAGGATTCGTGATATCCCCCGATCGTCAGTAAAAGCCTGGTATGACGATGGTGTGGAGACCGCACATGTGATGTTAGAGGACGGACTGAAAAACAGGATTCCTCTGGGGGTTCGGGTAAGCACGTATGCGGCGGAGGAATACATCCGACAGCATCCTCGACCACGCCCTCGCAACCGCGATGATCACATAGTCTTCTCTGATTACAGTCGAGGGATGCGGGATGCCGCGACGTTGATCAAAGCGGGACATGACGTAATACGATAATATATGCACCTTACAACTTCTGAATAAAAACCTAATTCTTCATTTTTAACTTGCAGATTCAGGAAACGATGACTGATTTGGCTCATGCTGCAGCGATCGGCGAATATTGTATCTTACGCCACTCAAATTTAGATGAACAGGGGCTCGAAGGGGAGCAGGCCCGGGCTGCGGCTGATCGGATCATTCGTAACCAAAGGGAGAAACACGATAATGAAATAAACAAGTTGAAATATGAGCATGAGAAGGCCCTCAGTGTCCAGAAAAGTGCTCACATATCTGCCATGGGGCGTCAACGGGCTGATCATCATGTACAATACTCCGAATTGACGCAACACTTGGTTAGTGAGCGCCACACAGTTAAACAACAAATGAGCGAGATTTCCCGAATCAAGGAGCAAATGGAAGAAGCGAGAGGGAAGAATTCTGCGGAGATAGAAGCCCGGCGCAAAGCAGAGAGGATCGCCGAGGAGAAGACGATCGAATGCATGAACTTAAAGGCTGAGCTTGCCAAATGGCCTCGGCGTTTGAAAGCGGTCCTTAAGAAATTCACATGGGACTTCGTAGTGAAATCCCCGACATTCCAATCGGACCTTTCTCGTTCTCCTCTGCAAGAATATGTAAACGTAGGAAACCTTCGCTACCCGAATAGGAGTAGCGCCAGGTTCATGGTACAATCCTTAGACTGGCGTAAATTTTTCACTCATGCCCGGGTAGCTCGGGAGCCTCGCACCAGAGGATCCTCACTATCCAGATGGAAGTAGTGAGGTTTTCCTTGGACTAAATGGTCTTTTTAAGACCGCGGAGGAGGCGGATGTCCTCTTTTACTGCGGACTGTGACCGGCCTCCGGCGATGGTGCGACCCTCGATGGCGTGTCATGGAGGAGTCGGGCGCAAAAGCTCCCGTGTGCCACGGAGTCATGCTATAAAATAATGGGGCCCCTTAGCATATTCCAACAACATAAGTGTATAGACGATTCTGCTGCAGACAGAACTTTTCGTTTTAAAAATGTTTTGACCCAACATCCAGTTTGATGAGGTTTGAGGTTGATCGACTATGCAACAGGCGGTACATTGCACTTCTAATCTACCCTACGTTATTTAATTTTTCATCCTCCATCAAACTAAAGTGCAATGAACCTAACTTCCATCTTACCAGTCCTCTAGCCGATTGACCTCATATCTTCAAAAAGGATGTAAAAAATTCAGAATATGATAAAAATGAGGGGAATATATATTTTAAAAAGATTGAAAAGTCACGTCTATACATAATACTTAAGCAAATTGGAAATATGCCAAGTCCGTGGCAGCTCCTCTCCGCTCATATTCGCAATCTTATACGTTCCTTCTCTAACCACCGCCGTTACCTGGTACGGACCTTCCCACTTTCGATCCAACTTACCAACATGTTTTGATACTTCAACTTTTTTTAGGACCAAGTCCCCAGCCATCAATAACACTGGACGAACATCTTTATCGTGTCTTTCAACCATTCTCTTCTTACATACTTCCATCCGAATAGCCTCTCTTTCTCTAAGGTCATCGATGCAACTAAGATCCAACTTTCGCATATCTTCATTTAATACCTCATCGTAAGCAATAACTCTCTCGGATAAAATAGTTACTTCTGCCGGGGAAACGGCTTCGGAGCCATACACTAATGAAAAAGGACTGAATCCTGTGGTAGATCTCGGTGACGTTCGATATGCCCACATTACGTTGTGCAACTCATCCACCCATGACGCTTTGGACTGGTCTATTCTTGTCTTTAGTTGCTGTAAGATAATGCGATTAATAACCTCTGTAAGCCTATTCGTCTACGGATGGGCAACAGATGTAAACCGTTGTTGAATTCCGTAGCACTCACACCATTCCTTTACACGCTTACCCGAGAATTGTGTACCGTTATCTGATACCAGAATCCTGGGAATTCCGAATCGGCAAATAATATATCTCCAAAGAAAACTTATGACTTCTTGTTCCCGAACTCGGGATACTGCTTCGACCTCTACCCACTTAGAAAAGTGTTCTACGGCCACAATACAGAATTTCTTTTGGCTAGGCGCAGTTGGGAAAGGGCCAAGAATGTCGATGCCCCATGTATCAAAAGGACATGTGGTGGGTAAAGGTTTCATAGTCGCTCTCGGCACATGATGTACGTTCGAATGGAACTGGCAAGCAGAACAAGTTCGAACTAAA
>RWGZ01001128.1:4997-40024 GCA_009725065.1 Utricularia reniformis | reverse complement strand
CTCTACCATACACATAGCCTTCTTTGAATTAGAACCTTCCATACCGCTACGACACATAATATTATAGCACGAACGTGCCAACTCTTGATTTCCCCTCATCTTGCCAATTCCCGAGGGTGTTGGAAACTTCATCATCAGATGGGGCTGAGAAACAATTGCCCCGAACGAACTTAGCGCACTTCTTCCCAAAATAGCATTATAGGGGAGGATAGGAAGATCAACTATCACGAATTCCACCAAAAGTGTCCTCGAGATTTGAGGGTCTCCCAAAGTGACCGGGAGAGAAAGTGACCCTTCGGGCGCAACAATACTATTATTAAAACCAACCAATTTGGTTTGAACCGGCTGTAGCTTAGCAGTCCCCTTCAAAGACATCTGCTCAAATGCTGCCAGTGTGAGAATATTTGTAGCAGCTCCAGTATCAACTAAAACTCGAGACACGGGATGAATTGCAATAACAGGGGAGATAACGAGAGCATCATCCTGTGGCGAGAAGATGTCAGCCAAATCCTCTGGCCCGAAAGATATAGGCATTTTCTCCAAATCGGAGAATTGGACCAGATTAACTTCCATGAAGCGTCCTTTTTGCTCTAACTCCCGATGGGATCGCTTCCTCGCACGGTTCGAATCTCCAACGCTCCTTCCTCCGGCGATAGTCATAATATTTGGGCCAAGATTACCCCACATGGGTTCTACTTCTTCAATATTCAGAATGGGCTGACCCGGGTTCGGGCCAGCAGGAGGAGGAGGGGGCGGTTGTTGCTGATTTCTTTTTGCAGGTTGATTACCTTCCCGACGATTACCCTGCTGATTTCTTTGCTGATTGTTCCTACCGCGACCGCGATAATTCTCTCTTCTCGCATCTCTGCGGTTCTGCCGACCGCCATTAAAGTTTCCTCGTTGGCCACCCCTAGGGTAATGGCCACGATATCCTCCATATCCACGCCCTCTTGTATCGGGTCTTGGAAAATCAATCTTGGGAAAATTCTCTGCCTTCCCTTGCTGGATATTCAAACTTACTTTCCCCGGTTCGAGTTCGGGCATTCTTTCAACAGTATTTATCAGCTCATCCAGTTGGCCAAGCTCTAGTAATCTTTCAACCTCGGACATCAGGTCTCGACAGTCGTTGGTAGCGTGTCCGAAACTCCGATGAAAACGGCAAAATATTTGAGACTCGTGAGTCCCCGGTGTCGGTGCTTGCAATGGAGGAGGGTACTTGAGGGATCCACCTTTCTTTTCTTCAATAATAGCGAAGATTTCCTCATAACTATATGCTGGGATAGTCCTTATCCTTGGTTTTGATAATGCGACATTCTTGTCCTTCGCTCGATTCACAGCAACATTCTGCGATCCATAAGTACGAACTTCAATCACCCCATGATCGCGTAATCCTTCATCTTCTCGAATGTACTGTGTGCACCGTAATGCAAGCTCCTCCATGTTTTCTGGTGGATTCCTATTTAAAGAGTTACACAAGGGATGACCGGCCAAAATTAGCTGCAGTACCCCAACTTTCTCGCTGACAGTAATTCGGGGAATCTTCCTACATTCCGCCTCAAAACGAGTTACAAAACTCAACAATCTTTCTGACGAATCATATCGCAATGCAGTCAAAGATGTAATAGACTTCACTGGTGTATTAAAGGGCGCAAACGCCGAATAGAATTGATCCTTGAAGTCCTGGTATGAAACAATAGAAAACCTCGGCAATCGATTGAACCACCGAAGAGCTGACTCTTTTAAGGATGCAGCGAAAATGAAACACATGGCGGCATCAGTGAAATTCATCAAACTGACATGAATTTCTAGGTTCGAAGTATGAGCATGGGGGTCAGTCGATCCCCGATATTGTGGAAGATCCTTCGGCATCTCGATGTACTCAGATCTTGTAGCATTAATGATCGCCATGGAAAATGGGGATAAGGTGTTCGAAGTATTCCATGGACTTTGTAAAACTTCCAATGACGGCAAAATCTTTCCTCTACCATGGTAGGGCTCAATTGCCCTTTCGTGCCCAACGTAATCACCCTCGTAAGCCGAGGTGTGGTGAGTATCACGAGTATGTTAACCGTACACTCGTCTCCTCTCATATCCGAGGCCGAGGTTGGCCTCCAACTGATTCATCCGAGCGTCATTCTGTTCAATCTTGTTACTCAACTCTCGAAACTTTGATTCGATCAAATTCCCAATCCTTTGCAGAGTAAAAGTTTGCTCTCCCCCCAGTGTAACAGATGGTGCTCGGGGATTCCGAGCGGGGGCTATATCCTCAGAAGTGACTCCATCATCAACAGGCTCAAGGACAACATTACTCTTTCGAGACCTTCGGGCCTCCACTTCTTCCAACTGAGTAATTAGAATGCGTCTTCGCTCCTCCAAATCTTCATCCTCATTATTCTGATCTATAGATTTAGATCGTGCCGGCGGTGAGAAATGGGCATTGTTTCGGACAGCAACTCGCCCAGTCCTCTCATAACATCTTGATAAACATCGAGACAAAGAAGGATAAAAAGTAGGTGCCCTCCCGGATGAAAACCCGCTCCGAGAGGGTCGAACAGTAACATTTTGAATAGGAGGCTCCTCCAAGATTGATGATTGAGTCGCCAGTAACGCGGCAGCCTCGTTGTTTGCCCGAGGATTAGTTTCTACCTCAATCTCTTCATCGAAAACATCATCATCAGATTACAAGTGGTCATGATGACAAAAATCCAAACCCAGCAATAAAGCTCTCAATGGGATAAAATCTCGGGTCCCCACGGACGGCACCAAGCTGATCTTGTGTTAAAATATTTGTGGTGTTTTTGATCAGTCAATTTTTTTTTTTTTAGACACGAGAAATTACGAGGTTGGACCCACAATGTGTGGGCTTACGTCCTCGGGAGAGCGAAGCTCTACCTGGATGTTTAACTATGAAAAAAAGGTCACAATTACAAAATATATCTTCTTTCTGACAAAAGTAAGTAATGTAATCTCGATATGGGGAAAAAATGAGCTCGATATTGGAAACCGACGCAAAAGTGCAGAAATCACTATTCACTCGAAATATTATCGCGAAAATGAGCCCTTTGAAGCCTATAAGCAATATCGCAGAAATCACTGTTCACACTGAAATATTATCGCGAATTTAGAACTCAATAACAAAATTGTCGCGGATTTGAAGCCAATAAACACTGTCGAAGAAATTACTGTTCACACTGAAATATTATCGCGAATTTCGAACTCAATACCAAATTATCGCGGATTTGAAGCCAATAAGCACTGTCGTAGAAATTACTGTTCACATATAATATTATCGCGGAAATGGCGTTGTATGTAAAATTATCGCGATTTTTGATGGCCCTTTGAATATATTATCGCGAATCTTGAGTACTCAGGGAAATTATCGCGAATTTGATACCGGGAGTAATTTTATCGCGAATTTCGAGACTTTGAAGGTTTTAAGATTTCAGATTCCGAGTTTTTCTTCGACTTTGATTCCGATCCCCCTTCAAATGACCAGAGGCCTATATTTATAGAAAATTTGAGCCCATCAACTCACTTGTGGACTCAAAGCCCACTCTTGTACAATCTGGCCTGATTCGACCCAACTTCTACGAAAAAACCCGATCTCACTCCAGATATAAATCGTAATGTGTCCGATTATCCGGGACACTTCTAGATCGACACGTTGCCCGTGAACAGAGGCAATGCATACTCCGCATAAGTCAATTCTCACTAAATTCATAAGATATAAGCCTGTCGGTGAACATGCGTCGTAGCATCTTTCAGACGCAAGATTACGAAAATACCCTTGGAGCCACTCCGACTCGTAATTATCCGAAAATAGCCGCGTCTCCTCTGGAAACTTCCCATGCGATCTCCAGGTGCCCAAAGTCAATAACGATATATCAGATTACAGAAAATACCACAGTTGGCGTACCGATTGGACCCGGGGGTGTCCAAATTACGAAAATACCCCCGACACCATTTCAACCCGAAATAAAAGTAGAATACCGAAAATACCAGCGGGCACACCGATTGGACACGGGGGTGTCCAAATTACGAAAATACCCTCCGACTCCATTTCAACCCGAAATAAAAGTAGAATACCGAAAATACCAGCGGGCACACCGATTAGACCCGGGGGTGTCCAAATTACGAAAATACTCCCGACTCCATTTCAACCCGAAATAAAAGTAGAATACCGAAAATACCAGCGGGCACACCGATTGGTCCCGGGGGTGTCCAAATTATGAAAATACCCCCGACTCCATTTCAACCCGAAATTAAATTAGAATACATTGGGGAACGCGCCAAAAGGTTCCCGGGGTATGCGAATTACTAAAATATCCCCGGGTAATATCAAAGTCCTAGAAACTATTAGAGTCCTGTCGGAAAATAATGAGAAATCACACCCAGAGCAATTCAATAAAATGAGGCCAATCCCAAAACAATTATCAAAATCAGGCAAAACCTACATCAATTTATAATACTCGGGAACAAAAATGAGGAAGACAGGTGGGTGCACTTGTTACCCATCGGGAAAATGAGCAATGAGGAACCAACTAAATCCTCAGTGACTCTCGTTTGAAAATGACAATGAGGAACCGGTGCTCTCGTTCACATCCTGCTTGTGTTTCTCTACAAGAAATGGTGATGCTGGCTTATTGCTTTGAGAAAATGGGTAAACCATAATAGAAAAACTTAACAGAAAACAATTAAATAAAATAGAGTGCCATATTTAAACGATTTTTGTAACTTAGAGGGTTAATTATGTAATTTCGGAACTTTGGGAGCATTACGTTTACACCGGTTGTAAGTTGGGGGGATGATTTTATAATTTTCACTAAGGTAGTTTTACATGTATATATACAACTAAATATAAACGAGTAATTTATTTTGTATGCGGTAAGCATGCGGGTAGCGCGTCATGTAAGACCCCTCGGGGGTGCGAGAGGGCACCTTAGGCGATTCCCAACATCGGCTATAGACGGGGAACAATCGTATGTTAAGTATGCGAGAGGGCACCTTAGTTTTCCATTGCACGATGCATTTTCCCAAGCAAAGTGACAATGATCATGTTAGAACTGAAAAATTAAGCGTGTTTACCCTGAAGTAATTCAATGATGGGTGACACACTAGGAAGTGTGGGCTAGTTAACAAGTAAAGCCGTGAAAACTAGGCGGGTGTCATTAGGGCTAGCCTAATCCAAAGCGGACAATATCGTGCAAGCTGAAAGACGAGTTGTTACACGTAAGATATATGTAAAATCACCACACACCCCATTTAAGCGGGTACGTAATTTTACAAGTTGTCGCACATCCATCACTCGTTTAACCATCTGAATACGCCTAAGCGAGAACGATTATCCGACGGGTAGCGAGATAGATAACCCAAATTGCAATCTCTAGGTAAGGTACTTCTGGACATTGAGTTATACTTAATGGTATTCCAAATTCACATTAGTGTCATTGAATTTTAATATTGTTCAGGGTATTTTCGTAGTTTGGATGTAATATAGTCATGTGGAATGCTTTCCAAGACACTTCAAGTTGACGGGGCTCCGGTGATATTATCATAATTTTATAGGACCAGAGATCATTAGAAAAATTAAAAATATAGCTTAATTGACATGTTATAGATGATATAAAACAATTGCTATATCTAGTGACTAAATTTATTATTCTAATTTATCATAATGGATTTAATGTAACAACCCTAATTTGGGCCTAGTTGTTTTGTTAAAACATGATAATTAAAACGGAAATATAAGGAAGCAAATTTAAAACATAGTTCGAAACATTAAAGTACGACTGCATAATTTAGAGTGTTCTCCGAAGGACCGGACTCTATCACCGGACAACCGACGACCTCCTTCCCCGTCCCTATCATATCTCACCTGCGTCACCTACAAAATCTGTAAAACGGTCAAAATCTATTAAAGGAAACTTCACACACACTACACATTATCTTTCTTACTTCTTAGTTACATCATACACACACACATGAACCATTTCACTTAACCGTTTTCTTATTTCCCTCTTCTTTTACCCTTATCATTTCCATCATTCATTAACTTTTCTGTTGCCGAGATTAACATGCTCGGTGCATGTCCCGCCCAAGCCAACCGTTAGCTGTTGGATGACTCGACGGGCAATATGCATCCCTTCCCCGGGTGGGTACTTAGGCGCTACCCCTTTTTCANACTCGCCGCCGTGCCGTGTTCTGCTTACGGTTGTCTTACCTTCTTCTCCTTTGTTCTACTTCCTTTTTCTTCCCCTGTTTCCTACGTCCTTTTTCCCCTCTTAAACGTCTAAACATGTTATTTGGATAAGGACATTTTGTTTAGTTACAGTCCCCTAGTGCCTAGGTAGTCAACTTAGGATGTAGGCTTTTAGTCATGTATGATTATCTTTTCTTACGTGTCATTACTCTTTACTTGATGTCTTTTAATTTGCCCATATATGGGACATTATTTGTCTCTAGCATTTATCGGTTTGTGATTTCTGCGATGGTTCGGCCCGGTCGGGCTGCCCCTTGTTACGTTGGTAATGCGTCACGAATTTTGTCGTTCGTTATTGATCCTGCGTCGATCATTCAGATGACGGTTTGTCACCATCGGTCACGGAAGTCTTATAGCTGGTTCATAACTACCGTTTGTTTAAATCCTGAACATCTTGAACGGTGATAATTAGTGATCGATGATCTTCCTAACTTCTATTCCCATTCATGCGTGATTCAGGTCTCACATTTTCTCCCCCCCTTAAGAAGTTTCGCCCCGAAACGCCCCCATACCTGTTTTGAAGAGGTCGGGATAATTCTTTCTTATTTCTGCCTCAAGTTCCCATGTGGCTTCTTGAGATCCTCGTAGACCCCATCTCACCTTGACATATGGAATCGATCTTCGTCGAGTGATCCGTTCCTGCTTCTCTAGAATTTGCACTGGTTGTTCTTTAAATGTCAGGTTCGGTCCTATTTCCAGCGGGACTGCATCCATTACGTGATCAGGGTCGGCCACATATTTCCGCAGCTGTGACACATGGAAGACATTATGAAGTGCCGCCAATTCTGTTGGTAACTGCAACCTATAAGCTACTGGTCCTATTCGTTCCAGAATGTCATATGGTCCGACGTAACGAGGGCTAAGTTTCCCACTTCCCTTGATCCTGACCATGCCACGGTTGGGTGATACCTTGAGAAAAACCTTGTCCTCTTTCTGAAATTCCAGCGGTCTTCTCTTGTTATCAGCCCAACTCTTTTGTCGGTCTTGAGCCGTCTTGAGTCGTGCTCGAATTAGTGTTACCTTAGCTTCATCTTCACGAACTAAGTCAGGCCCGATGAGCTGCCTTTCCCCAACTTCATCCCAGCATGCCGTGGTTCTACATCTTCTTCCATACAGGGCTTCGTAAGGAGCCATACCGAGCCCGGTGTGATAGCTGTTGTTGTACGTAAATTCTGCTAAGTAGATGTGGTCGGCCCAGCTCCCTTTGAATTCTAACGCACAGGCTCTTAAGAGATCTTCGAGTATCTGTATGGTTCTCTCCGACTGCCCGTCTGTTTGAGGGTGATGAGCCGAGCTCATGCGTAATTTGGTTCCAAGTGCGTCCTGCAGTGTCCTCCAAAATCTGCATGTAAATTTTCCGTCTCGATCGGACACGATCGATCGCGGTATTCCGTGAAGTTTGATGATTCCTTCCATGTAAACTTGTGCTAACTTTTCCATGCCCCATTTCGTTGATATTGGTAGAAAGTGGGCTGACTTGGTAAGTCTATCCACCACTACCCATACCGAGTCGTTGCCCTTGATTGTCCTCGGTAGTCCCGATACGAAATCCATCGTGATATCCTCCCATTTCCAACTGGGTATTAGTAGTGGCTGTAATAGTCCACCGGGTTTTTGATGCTCCGCTTTAACCCTTTGGCAAGTGAGGCACTTTGCTACATATTCGGCCACGTCTCGTTTCATCCCCGGCCACCATAGTCGTGTTTTTAAGTCTCTATACATTTTGGTTCCGCCCGGGTGAATGGATAGCCGGGAGTCATGAGAGTCTTGGAGTAACTCTTTCAGTAGTTCCTTCTCTCGTGGTACACACACTCGGTCCTTGCAACATATAAGTCCATCTCGGCGCCTACTGAAGTCTGTGCTTCCTTGGTTCATTAGTTGTCTCCACTTGCATCCATCTTCATGTTCATTCTGCCCGTTCTTGATCCGATTCACCAAATCAGGTTCTAAGATTAGCATTGCCATGAGTCGTTCTTTATTACTGGTGAGTTCAATGCCCATCCTTTTTAATTCTGCGTCCGGACCTGCTTGTTCTTCTTCGCTGTTCCTTCTTCGACTCAACGCATCAGCTACCGGATTCGCTTTTCCGGGACAATAAATAATTTCCATATCGTAATCCTTCATAAACTCTAACCACCGCCGCTGCCTCATATTGAGTTCTCCCTGCGTGAAGATGTACTTCAAGCTTTGGTGATCCGAGTAGATAATACTTTTTGCTCCATATAAATAGTGGCGCCATATCTTTAAAGCGAAGATGACTGCCGCCAGCTCTAGATCATGAGTGGGATAATTCTGTTCATGCTTTCTCAATTGTCTCGAAGCATAGGCGATAACATGCTGCTCCTGCATTAATACCGTGCCAAGCCCATCCTTAGATGCGTCGCAGAAAATCCGAAAATCCTTGCCTTCTTCAGGCAGGATTAGTATAGGAGCCTGCGTGAGTTTCTTCTTGAGCTCATCAAAACTATCCTGACAGTCCCTTGTCCATTCATATTTTGTATCCTTTTGAGTCAATCGTGTCATAGGTTTGGCAACAGCTGAAAATCCTTCGACAAATCTTCGATAGTATCCTGCAAGGCCGAGGAAGCTCCTAATCTCTGTGACATTTTGTGGCACTGGCCATCTTGCCACTGCCTCAATTTTTCTTGGATCCACAGAGATTCCTTGTGCATTTATTATGTGTCCTAAGAATCCCACCTCTTTCATCCAAAATTCGCATTTGGAAAACTTAGCGTACAGCTGCTTCTGCCGTAAGGTTTCTAACACCATCCTTAGATGCTCCTTGTGACTCTCCTCGTCCTTTGAATAGATGAGAATGTCGTCAATAAATACCACTACAAACTCGTCCAAGTACTCTTTAAACACTCTGTTCATTAGATCCATGAAAGCCGCCGGAGCGTTGGTGAGTCCGAAGGGCATCACTCGAAATTCGAAATGGCCATATCGGGTCCTGAATGCCGTTTTGGGTACATCGGTCGCCTTGATTTTGAGTTGGTGATACCCGGAGCGTAAATCTATCTTCGAAAACACTCTAGCCCCTTTTAGCTGGTCGAATAGATCGTCAATCCTGGGCAAAGGGTATTTGTTCTTTTCCGTCATCCGATTAAGTTCCCTGTAATCTACACAGAGCCTCATCGTACCATCCTTCTTCCTGACAAACAGCACCGGCGCTCCCCAGGGTGACATGCTAGGCTGAACAAACTTCCTCTCCGTTAATTCTGCCAACTGATCCTTAAGTTCTCTCAGTTCGGCTGGAGCCATGCGGTAGGGTGTTTTGGCAACAGGCTTGGCTCCTTCGATCAAGTGTATCTCAAACTCAATTTCACGGTCTGGGATGTCTCCGGGTAGCTCGCTGGGAAACACATCCTGGAAGTCTTTTACTACTGGAATACTTCCCATCTCTACGCATCCAGGCAATTCCCACAGGTGCCCTATCCATACCTCTTTGTCGATTGATCGGGTCGTTGGCATCCTCAGCTTTTCTTTGCTCCCTCGTCTCTTGCTAACCCTGCTGTTCTTAGAAATATATAGCCAATTTTTCCCTTCTTGGTCTGGGAATTTTATCGTTCTGTCCGCGCAATTGATTACTGCTTCATGCTTACTCAGCCAGTCCAAGCCCAGAATTATTTCAAAATCACACTCTCCCTTCAGTTCCATAAGATCGGCCTTTAAGATCCTTCCTGAGATTCTTATTTCCACTGCTTCGAATATGGTAGTACATGGTAGCCAACGTCCCCCGGGCGTATCAACCTGTACCACTGGATCCAACCTCTTGCCCTCAAGCAAGTCAATTACCGAACATCGGTCCGAGATGAATGAGCGTGTAGCTCCACAATCGAATAAAGCACGTAATAATCTGTCGTAAATGATTACAGTACCTGTGATGGTATTTGCATCCATGGCAGCTTGATCATGTCTTATATTATAGACGCGCGCAGGGGCCCGGAATCTCTCCTTATTGACATTTGCATTGCTGATCGCGGAATTGGGGGTCTTGTTCTTTGTTGGGCATTCCCTTGCGAAATGTCCAGGCTGTCCACACTCATAGCATACGCCGCTCCCCTGCCGGCATTCCCCTAAGTGATTTTTGGAACATTTCTGGCACGTCGGATATGTCTTTCGTCCAGCTGGTGCCTGATTTGTCTTCCTCTCGCGGTCCCCTACTATGTTCACCGTTCCCTCCGATCGCGCCCGTTTAGCCGATGATGCGTCCTGGTCCTTAAACTCAGCTTCCACCGTTAGTGCCGCCGCATATAAATCGTTCACTTCAGCGGTGATAACTGCAGAGACTCGCTCCCGTATTCTTAATTTCAACCCCCTCCTAAATTTCAGGACTTTCAGGTGGCCTGTCTTATCAACCTGAGAATATCGTGATAATGTCTGGAATCGGGTAAAATAAGCCGAAACACCTTCATTGCTATTTTGTGAGATGGCTTCGAAATCCGCCATCTTTTGTAGAATCGCCACTTCGGGTACGTATCTAGCTTTGAATTCTTTCTTGAAGTCTGTCCATGATATATCCATTTCCGTGTCATCATGATTTGCCTCCCACCACTCCAACGCCCCCCCTACCAGAAAGTGGGACGTCACTATTGTTTTGATCTGGTCGGGAGTGCCTTGAAGTTGCATGCTCCTTTCAATTTCCCTTAGCCATGATTCAGCTTGATCGTGATCCCCTCCTGAAAATGTCGGTACCCGAAGCTTCTTAAGTCTCCCATGATAAATTCGTAATTGTTCCCCACGTTCCTGCAAGATAACATCATTGCTTTGTCCCCTTTGATCATTCTCTGTCTGTGAAATCTGGTCCTGTAGCCCAACGTTTTCTTGAGTGTTTAAGCGTTTGCTTCCTCCCGTGCTAGCTCCACTCGTGGCCTGCCGTGTTTTTCTTGGTGCCATGATCCTGCAGACCAAGTGTGCGAAACGCACCATAGTTATTAATTAGATTCAAAGGAAATCTAACCTCACATTGGTTCCTGAGGTCCGCCCTGATGATTCATGCTGGAGATCCGTAGGCTCTGATACCACAAAAACTGTCACGCCCCGCCTGTGCCATGCACGACGTGACAGTCGGCCATGGTCGGAGGTTCGGGCACGTCCCGAAGAACACAATTCCCTCGACCACTCAGCCCGTAAACCTATGCTCGGTAGTATTGTTTCAAGGAGGGAAAGAGGTGTTTTCAAGACTTGGTTTGCCTTGGTCCGATTCCTGTAGTGCGGAACAAGACTCACACAGATTCACCTAACTCTTTCCCTTAGGATTGTTACGCTCAGTGATCATGTGCTAGACTTACTAACTATTCTATAATATATACGAAGAAATTGACAAACGTAAGAGTGGGTCGTAACTTAACAGGAGAAAAGGGTCCTGGTTTATTTATCATAATTCGGGAATACAAAAGGCATCATGAAGGGGGTGGACAAAACACTTCTATGATACTCTCGCACCACCCACATCAAGTTTCCCAATCTTACACGCTCCAGTCCCCTGCCATGCCCTTACGGATCTCGTTCAGCCTTCCTCATCAGGTCCGGTCTCAGGAATCTCGCTGCCTACATAATAAACATGAAATCATGAGATCTAAATCTCAGTAAGACAGCCTTGGCTTCAAAATAAAGCATGAAAACATTAAGCCGTAGAAATCTGTTGTGGCAGTGCCCTGCTACCCTGGTCGTTATTACCCCGACTTTCCCTTCTACCGTTCCTCTCATGCGTGACCCCTGACCTTGCTAAAAAACATGCACATAATTCACATAATCATAACATACACTCGAATTAACGAGTGGGGTGGCGATCCTCGTATTTCAGGATCATAGATTCCGTGATCATCTCACGTTGCCATTGGGGATATACCCTCNAACCTTCCCTACTCGTCACTAGAATCCCATGTATGAAATGGTTCAATTAAGTGGTCTAGAGAGGCATTTAAAACCAGCACATATATCATTTATAATAAGCACATCATGCATCAATACATCTAAATCATAGAGATAAATAAACACGTGTGTACTTTCCATACTGCTATTTTCTTAATCTTTCTTTACTAGTATCAATGAACTAGTTTCTGCCCTTAACCTATGGTTTACGCATCACCTAGGGTTAAGGAATCTTTGCATAAGATACCTAATTTCAGAAGTGGACAGTAAACGCAACCAAATCACTAACACTTTCGAAATTTGGACAATTCTTACACTTTTTAATAACCTTTTCCTTTTATGGCTACTTCCTTAACTTTATTTTCTTCCAAGCTAGCCTATAACTTGACTAAAACTATGTCAAAGACATGTTGTCAGGTTTGTGCATCCACACTCCCTCGAATTTTCACATAAAAACACATAACATCACATAATCTTAAAAACTGTTTGCTGAAAAACCTTTAGCAGTCTGTCGAGGTCAAATACCAGAAACTATTTGAATGCTCAAATGATCTTCAACATTCATGAAACTACTTTATTTGAAAAGCCAATTCACATGGCTAAAAACTGATAAAGTAATCGTTTCCATCTGAGCACTCTATAGTCCTCGAAAAATCATAAAAACATAGGAGCATAAACTGTTTTTATAGACTTTACAGTTCTGAACTATCCTCACAAAACATAGTAAAATATGAAAATACGAACTACTTCTTTCTTAAAAACCATTTTTTCATGAAATTAGACTTCATAAGGAAACTAAAAATGTATGGCATATCAATAACAAGCAAGTATATAAAAATCAGCAAATTAAACAAAACAGTAACGAAACATGAACTTAAGAAAAACTTTTTTAATGCGTTCATCCCTTTCATCTCACTTACCTCATGCTTTCTTTGTTTCAAGATAAATTCCTTTAATTTACCATGAAATTTAACCTCAACCTGATGAAAAACAACCACCCTTATCATGAGAAGCTACTCCTAAAACCTTAGATAAAAAATTCCACAACTAACTCTACCTTTATTCACTTTTCATGGTGTTCATTCATTCATTCTCTTCATTTTTCTTTGCACGAATTTTTCTTGCTGAAACCCTTTGAAGTTTTACCTTATCCCTTAAGCATGACATTTAAATGATATTTTTTTTGAATTTATCTCATGTCAACCAATGACATTTATCCGAATTAAAAAATGACATTTTGCCTTAGTAATACATTTCTTCCTTTATTGTGTTGCATTTTCATCCTTCATTCTTTTATCTATTCACACTTCATTTCAATTATGTATGTAGTATGTTGTGAGTTTTACACCGGACCCGTAAAAAATTTCCCGTAATATCATTATAATTTCTATATGCAGGCCCGTGATGCTCAGATTACAAGAATACCCTCAAAACTGTTTTATATCGAAATTATAATAGAAGACCGAAAATACCACTCAGTTATGTCAGACGAGTCCGGGGGTATCATAATGACGTAAATACCCACGGGTAATAACAATAACGAGAGGAATAGAGAACAAGTAGAGTGACTAAGAGTGAACGATAGAAGAAAAGGAATCAAGGAAAAGATATGATGAAGGATATGACTGAACTCTGAGACAAACACCAGGATAGAAGGGAAGGGCGAAGAGGTTTAGGGAAAGAACGGGAAATAGTGGGAGAGAAGTCAGACAGTTCATGGATAGGGGTAAATTTCTATTATCATATTATGACTACTTTATAGTCTTGTAGGCAACACCGGAGGAATAGTTAGATCGAGGAGTTGGTGTCGGCAGCTGCCTGGAGTGAATACAAAGTAAGATACCATAAGATTTGGAGCAGGAATTGAGTTGATGATAGGAACTGTACTAATCACGTAATGTGGTATGGCAAAAGTACGATGTCTTGTAAATTCTCACACATGAGAATATTAGTATTGTCCCAAGTTAAAAATGAAACTATTATTGTAAGTTATAAGATGTATTTCAGAGCGTTACAAATGGTATTAGAGCTAGTAAAAAAATGTTTAAAATTTTTATTCAAAATTTGGTGTATTGGAATTATAATAATTTTTTTAAAATAAAAAGCTTAAAAAATGTCAATATTCATGTTAGTAAAAAGATCGAAAATATTTTCATAAACCATGCTCAAAAAGTGATTTTGTGCAAAATTTCAGCAATGTTGCATTACAAAATAATCATGTCTACTAAATACAGGTGAACAAACAAGTTCACCCGAAATCTAACCCATTCGTGTGTCAATGTCTAGTTCATTGTTCTTCGGTATTGTTCATAACCTCTTTCTTTATATATCTTGATTTCATATTTCTTTAATACCATTCAAACAAGTCCCTCAAATAGACACAGCAATAATGTATATAAAACACGAGCAATAAATAACGATTGTTCTTTATTATCTATTCCTACATTAAAGAAATTAAGTAAAGTCAATGGTCGGACAAAGAAGAATGAATCTCTTTGACACCATTAATTGTCCTGGTGGGACACGCTTTTCCTAATGAGATTTGACTTGGTATAAATGTCATAATTATTCTTGCTTTATCATTAACTTTCCTACATCACAAGTCAAGACTTTTTGTTTATTTATTCTATTAGTCTTTACAATTTACATCCAGTGTAAAAGTATCCCGTAATATAATTGAAAAATAAATATATGACTTTATAGGTGAATGTATATTATAATAAATGATTTGTTGTAGTCTTTAATTTTATATAATCTTCATATTAAATATAAATGCATAAGTTTAGCAAGAAAAGCACATTTCAAGGTTAATATGAAATTGCATAATGTGGGTATCAATAGTTGAACTCTTATAATGTGATATCCAAATCAATGGGATAGGCATTTGATAAATCAATATAACCAATGATAGTAACGAACTAATAGTTAAGATTACTAACATGTTTTGTACATACCGCTTATGAATATAAGATTGATTATTTTTATAAGTGTGAGGGGTATCATAAAATATTTTGACCAAGTCTTTTAATACGTAATATCTTATCGTTATATATTTCTTGTTCACGCTATCATTTTGTATTTTAACCATATTCTGTAATTTTAATATGATATCGAAACTGATTCAATTAAAAATTATATTATAATTAACGGAAAGTCTGATTTATTTAACTCATTTAATTAGACATGAGGACATAGTTGAATTTGTTTCACATTACTACTTATTTATTTAATATGTATATATTAATTTCTTCGAGTAAGAGTATTTTTAAAATATATATTTTTGTGTATTAAGAATTCTATGATTTATGAGTACAAAAACGTTTTGACTTCTCGTATGAGATTTTTTTAAAGAAATATTTTTTTCGTATTTATACACATACGATATAGTGATACTAAAACCACTCGTCAAATGATTTTAGATGTCGCGCAAGAGATTTTCTTAAAAAAATATGCACGATTGGTTCGGTTTATAAGGGTATAATGCTATAAAAAATTATTTGGACAAATAATCTTCTCCATTATATACCATTTTTTCACTATATATTTCAACATACCGTTAAAAAATGAAGGTATTTAGGACTTTTAATAGAAAAAGTAGGATTGAAGAAATCTGATGCTTTTCTCGTTATAAATGGTGAATCTTTTTCATTGTTCAAACTCCATAAAAGTTGCTTCAATGGAGTGGGGGTCGGATTTCTTGGATCCATCGCTCTTTGAGTATGAGAAATCAGAATGGAGTTTTACAGAGAACAAGATGTTTGAAATTGCTTTGGCTGAAATAACTGCATCAAAACCTAATTCTCCATGTTTTTTCGACAAGATTGCTGAGAGAATTCCATGGAGATCTGTCAAAGATATCAAGATCCAGTACCAAGCTTTGGTTCACGATGTTGAAATGATCGAATCCGGGTATTTCCCAGTACCCGATTATATTGATTCCATAAATGAAACTAAGAAAGATAACGATGCTTCATCGCTTGTACGAAGAACAAAAACCGGTCAAATACGTCGTAAAGGGGTTCCTTGGACCGAAGACGAACATCAGTAAGTATTCATTTTGTTTGGTTCAACTTTTAAAAACATACGTGTATCTCGCTTGAATATACAGGCTGTTTCTAATGGGACTACATAGATATGGAAAAGGAGATTGGAGAAGCATTTCAAGAAACTATGTCACATCGAAAACCCCAGCTCAAGTTGCTAGTCATGCACAAAAGTATTTCCGGCGACAAGCCAGTTCAACTCCGGCCGAGAAGCGTCGTCCGAGTATTCACGATGTACATTCGGTGAATTCCAACACCCTCGCCGAGCATGGATTACTCTCGGGCACATTGCCTAGTGTTGCTGCCCACACTCCTTTTTATTCTAATGGCCGCGATTTAGGTTTTCAGACGTTTAACGACGGCGGTTTTACGTCATTGGAGTCCCTCTTTGTTCAGCCTTATGGTATCAATTTCTCAGCATCTCCGTTCTGGTTTTGAAGGAAGTGCATATGCATGAAGATTCAAGGTATTTCATTATATTGAAAGCTTTAATCCTTAAAAAAATTAATATATAATACCACTGGGGTGGTATTATATATTAATTTTTTTAGCATAATTATATTAAACTATATTTTCTATATTTTAAATTAATGCAACCAATGAAATATAATCAAGTTGATTTACATACACCAACATTTTCATATCAGTGTATCATTCATCTGGATTGATACCATCAACATTTCGAATGGATCAATTTTTATAATTTAAATTAAAACAAATCCAATCATGAAATATGATATAATTCATTACTCTTTTACACATTTGTACATGGAGTATATATTTTTAATATTTAAGATTCCTTTTATGTATATTGAGCATAGTTAAAACACAATAATGTAATACTACAATATAAAACGATGAGTTCATTTAACACTTGAGTATAGTCGATGGTAACACCATTTTCCAAATTTAAATGTTTTGTGAAAATTAAAAGTTTAATATTTGGTTTTAGGGTGAAAGGGGAAGTCGCCAAGTTTAAAACTTGAAATCTTAACCGAACCCAACCAAACCCCATCGGACGAAATTAATTTAAATTTCGGTTTCAATCGGAATAGCCAAAATTTCATCGTGTATATTAAAATTAATATACGTATGATAGAGCTTATTCAATACTACTAACTATTAAATTCAATAAATATGAGATTTCTCTGCCTATTATCATGGAGGCACAATAAAATTTATCCACATATCCTACATTTTACCTATGTATCCCGACAATCACAGCAATAGTGCATAACATTTATCCATTATCAAACAAAAACGACAAATTCAAGAATGTACTATGTAATTTAAAGTAATTTTAAATGTGTTAGGCAACGAAATATTGAGGAAATAAAGCATGTAAAAAATACAGAAAAATGATCAATTCATAAATCTTAAAATATGTTAGGTGGTTGAGATTTGCAATGCTTTTACAATTTAATATTGTAATTTAATTTTAATACAATATTTATATAAAAAAAACATTTAGTGGGTGTTCTACAATCTACACCAATCTCCAAAATGTTTTTTGATAAGTAAAATGCATTTTAAATGTATTGACATATACAAGTAAAGTATTCTGGAAATTGTTGTACAAATATATTAAAAGACCAAATTACCACTAAACCCTTATATTTTTCAACGACACTTTCATTCTCACATTTTTATCTCCCTTAAGTCAAATATCGTCAAAGTTGCTACTTTGTACGTAATGTTTTGTTTGTTTTTTGGCATGTATTCTCCCCTTCCACAATATTATTTAGTGATGATACATGAGAATTACTTCCTTTATTTCCGTTTGGTATGTAGTGACCATTATTTTCATTAATTGATATAATTTTTGGTTGGACGTTGTTTGGTGGAGGGTTTGATAGTGGAGATATATTCCTTTAGAATGTTTAATATTTATTTGATGTTTCCAATCTAGGTCAAAAACTGAATGAAAATGGTAAATCGGGTCTCTTCTCTTTTTTGATCGGAAAAATTCACGTCTACTAGACCCAAGAGTCAACATTCCCCTATGAGCCTCCTATTGAAAATGTTCCATTATAGATAATTTTAATTAAGGTCAACTGATGGCACTAAAAGTTGAGAGATCATACGCTCCAATGCATATCATAAACCTGAACATTCAAGCCTAGGAATTTGCTGCGCAAACAAATCCTGGATATGAAGATGGTGTCACAAGCAATGCTTTGAAACTTTCTTTAATAATGTTAATACATTTTTCAAATTCTTAAGTATTGTAGGCGTTCATTCAATGTAGCTTAAGTTAGTTTTCAATCATTGAAAACAATTTCAACAAGTGTTGTTTATAGTTTAAATTGAATGCTTACAACAACACTTTAATCAGAAAAATAATCAAAAAGCTAAAGCTCAAGCCCCTATCTTCCTACTCTTCATTCGTGACTCAAGGTTCTCCGATAAAATTTCAACTCCAAAAAATTGATATTGGAGCTACTGGTTCAAAGAGGTATGTGGAGATGCAAGGGACAATGCTAGAAAGTGGTCTAATGTTTGATGGCTGCGAAAATCATCATATGTGGGTGAAGCAAATGAAAGTGTTCCTAAGATCCTAAGATGGGAAATGAATCTTTGAAGAAAGCCCAAATCCTAGACATGTGCATCACATGAAACATTATTCAAAGAAGTGACATCTTACACAGCATTTGCTACAATCCAAGCTTCCTTGGAGAAACTGAAGAGTTTGTAGCTTGAAGGATGAAGGAAACTAAGGCTTGTGAAACAGAGAAAACCAGTGGCTGCGCTACATTGATAAGTTCTCACAAAAAGTCATACGTACATAACTCATAGGGTTCTTACACCTAACTATTATAGTGGCCAGTTCACTAACGCACAAAATAAGAAAAGTCGTGTTTACGTTTTTTCATAACTTAGTCAAAATAAATAATACGTTGTTGACTAGAGGCTTCTTTCACTGCCGCTTGATTTTCATTTTCTTCTCTTCAGGTCTTGCCATCTGAGTCGTCATCAACAGTCCCCCCGACGACATAGGGTAAAATCGGAGTTCATAGCTAGAACTCTGATTTCTCTCTTCAATTTTTCGAACAGTATTTTCCCCAAACTCTTGTGAAAATATCAGCAAGCTGGTCTTCAGAACGAACGTGCTCCAGTTTAATCTCGCCGGTCTTCACAGCTTCCCTGAGGGCATGGTATTTTACCTTTATGTGCTTTGCCTTTCCGAAATGAGTAGTGTCTTTTCCTATTGTAATTGCAGCTTGATTGTCTAAGAAAATCTTTGTAGGTAGAACCTGCGGAAAACCAATATAATTGAGGACTTGTTTTAACCATGCAATATGATTGGAGGCATATGCCGCAGCGATATACTCTACTTTCGTTGTCGATTGGGCAACGACTTCTTGCTTCTTGGTACACCAGGAGAAAGGGCAACTGTCAAATTGAAAATGAACCCAAATGTGCTTTTAGCATCAGGTGAGTTTGCATAATCATTGTCTGCGTATCCGATGAGTTTTATGTCATTCTTGTTCACATGGCATGGTAGAAATAATCCATAGTTCAAGGTGCCCTTCAGGTAGCGTTGGACTCTTTTAGCAAGTAACCAGTGAGTGATGTTAGACTAATGCATGTACCTCGAGAGGAGATTTACGATGAAATTTATATATGGCCTTGTGTGAGACAGATACATTAAACTTCCTACCAATCCTCTGTAAAGAGTTTCATCCATTTCTTTGTTGGTTTCTTGAAGAGTCATGCACATTTTGCTCCACAGGAGTCCGCACTGAATTCGCATATTTCATCCCATATTTTTCCAGAATATCATTGATATAACTTTGATGTGAAATCATGATTCCAACATCTTGTTTTTGTGTGACTTCGATTCCAAGAAAATATGACATCTTCCTGAGATCAGTCATTTCATATGATTTTGCCATTGCTTCCTTGAATTCTGTTATGATGTGCTCTTGTCTAGTTGTGATGAGCAAATCATCCACATATAGCAAGACAATAACAATGTGAGTGTCTTCCATGTGCTTGATGAACACTGAATGATCAACCATGGATTTCTTAAAGTCAAGTGTCTTTAAAGTATCATTTATCCTTTCATTCCAAGCTTTGGGAGCTTGCTTCAATCCATAGACTTTTTATCTTGTAAACCTTGGTTTTACTGTCATTTATTTCAAATCCCTCAGGTTGATAGACATAGAGTTCTTCCTCGAGGTTCCCATGTAGAAACGCAGTTTTGACATCCATGTGATGGACTCTCCATCTTAGATTTGCTACAATTGAGAGGATCAACTTAATGGAATCGAATCTAGCAACAGGTGCAAAGACTTCGTTATAATTGATTCCTTTAATATGAGAATATCCCTTTGCAACAAGCCTTGCTTTATACTTATTTACTGTTCCAACAACATTCATCTTCGTCTTGTAAATCCATTTTACTCCCACAATATTTTTCCCGTATGGTTTTTCAATAAGTTCCAAAGTGTCATTCATTTCTATTGAACTTAATTCATCATTCATAACAACCATCCACTTCTGATGTTGTGAAGCTTCAGCATAGGACTTAGGATATGTTACACCAAGACACATATCACAATTATAGTCCAATATAGGAGAAGTTTGGTTATAGATTTCACTCAACAATCTGCTATTGATGGGCTCTTCTGATTCTGAATTTTCTTCAATAAGATTGGGTGGTGTAGAAAGAGAGTCACTAATATAAGATAAATCATTATAATCAGCCATATCATGTGCAATTGCATCATTAAATTGACTCTCATTTTCAGAATTTTGAAATTCATCTTGTGCTTCATTTTCTGCATGATTATTTGAGTCTGTCAAAACAGTAGTTTCTGCCATATGCACATTTTCTGAAAATAAGTCATGTTTATCAGGTGATCTTTGAATTTCAGGTACAATATGATGTGGATCATGTTGTATCTCTTCTTCATAAATAATCAGGTTTGGATTTCTAGGGAGTCCATTTGAATTTTCCAATAATTGTTCATCACCTGCAAAGATACAAGTAGAATGTTTAATTCTATTATTTTTCCAATCCCATTCTTTATCTTCGTCAAATACAATATCTCTACTTATGCATATAGTCATTGTTTCTGGAAATATGACTCGGTAGCCTTTCACTCTTGTACAATATCTTATGAAGACTCCAGTTTTGCTCTTTTCATCTAATTTAGTTCTTTTTACATCATGAATCAGTACATGACACACACTCCTAAACACTCTAAGATGTTTCACTGATAATTTTTTATTGTGCCACAGTTCATAGGCTGTTTTTCCCTTCAATGCTCTTGAGGGTAAGACATTAAGTAGATAAACAGCGGTTGATGAGGCTTCTGCCCAACTTTCCTTTGGTAAATACTTTTCAATTATTAGACATCTAGCCATTTCAATTATAGTTCTGTTCTTCCATTCACTAACACCATTTTGTTTAGGTGTGTAAGGGGTGGTGTATTGATGAATTATGCCCTGAGATTCACAGAAATTCTCTAGTAAGTTTGACACAAATTCACCACCATTGTCAGATCTTAGTCTTTTGATTTTTTTCCCAGTTTGACATTCGACCATTGCCTTGAACTTCCTAAATATTTCATAAGTATCTGATTTGCATTTCATAAAAAATATCTAGCAGAATTTACTGAAATCATCTATGAAGATGATAAAGTATTTACTGTCATTCCAAGATTGCCCTTTTATTGGTCCACACAAGTCCGTGTGTATAAGATCTAATTTATTCAATGAGCGTTGAGTGCTGATTGGAAAAGGTTGCTTAATTTGTTTTCTTTTTTGACAGATAGAACATGTAGCATGAATCATATGGAAATTAGGAAAGTCTCGGGACATACCATTTTTTTGTAGTATTTTCAAGTTCTTGATCCCATAGTGACCAAACCTCTTATGCCATTTTTGAGTTTCCTCCTTTAATGAGAAAACCACTTCTTGATCAACAGATTCCAATGTGAATAAATTTTTTTCTAGCATTTATGATATAATATGTGTGTCTGACATAGGCTCCTGAATTTTGCACTTGAGTCCATCGAATGATAGCTTGAAATTCTATCTCAAAAATTGACCAATACTTAGGAGATTTTGTTTCAGATTTGGAACATATAGAACTTCATTGATCAATATTGATCTTTGATTTCCTTTGAGTAGAATCGATACCATTCCTTCAACATAAGTAGTGTGTCCCGTAGCAGACTTGACATGTTTCTAAACTGTAGGATTAAATGTCTTGAATATGTAACTATCTTTACACATATGCTTGGAACATCCGCTGTCAAGAATCCAATCAGAATAATTTCCAAATGATGTTAGTAGATTCATTTCAAAGTCACACATATCACCATAAAATGAGAGTTCAACGTTATTTGCTTGTTAATTTGTTGCCTTTGTTTTAGGGCAAACTCTTTCAACATGGCCAAGAATTGAGCAGAGGGAGCAGCAAGCGTCATGTCTCCACCAACATATTTTAGGTTTGTGATTTGTCTTAGCACAGTGTGGGCAGGCTCCAATTGCTTCCCGTTCTCTTTCCAGTTTGAGTTTGATTGTGTAACGACCCTAATTTGGGCATAGTTGTTTTGTTAAAACATGATAATTAAAACGGAAATATTCGAAAGCAATTTAAAACATAGTTCGAAACATTAAAATACGACTGCATAATTTAGAGTGTTCTCCGAAGGATCGGACTCTATCACCGGACAACCGACGACCTCCTTCCCCGTCCCTATCATATCTCACATGCGTCACTTACAAAATCTGTAAAACGGTCACAATCTATTAAAGGAAACTTCACACACACTACACATTATCTTTCTTACTTCTTAGTTACATCATACACACACACATGAACCATTTCACTTAACCGTTTTCTTATTTCCCTCTTCTTTTACCCTTATCATTTCCATCATTCATTAACTTTTCTGTTGCCGAGATTAACATGCTCGGTGCATGTCCCGCCCAAACCAACCGTTAGCTATTGGATGACTCGACGGGCCATATGCATCCCTTCCCCGGGTGGGTACTTAGGCGCTACCCCTTTTTCCACCTTGATCCGTTCCGCCCTCTTCGTACGTATCTTTTTCTCTTTGGAACTTATCGTTCCCTTCATCAGGCATGCCCTTCCTTTGGCGAATCGTGTACTAGGCACGATGCTGGGTTCGGTCGGACGGTCCATCCTTCCTCACCCCGAGTCTTATTATCATTTATCTCGTTCATTCGTATCATTTCTTCCTTCTTTATTAACCCAATCCCATTCCTTAAGTCTGAACCTTCCCTTACTATATTGTGTTCACTCCGCTTACCGTTTGCTTTAGCGTATTATAATCTTCCCGTGCTTCCCCTGCATTTCATAACAGGTCTTAATTATTCGAATTCTGACGTTATCATCTTATTGTTAACTATGTGGTTACCGTAGACCTCACGTGTACTTTTCCTCCCACGATCCGACTTCGGGACGTAACGAAAACACTCGAACTTAGTATTTTCGCGACAATTCTACTTCTGCCCTGAAATTCGAGATAATAATACCCTGGGATTAAAATTCGCGACAATATTGCACTGGGATGAAATCAGCGATAATTTATGCCTTACTGGAAATCCGCGACAATTTTACTCTTCGTGAATTTTCGCGACAATTTTGTTCTTCAAAATTTTCGCGACAATTCTTGCCTTCAACTTTTTCGCGATAATTTTTGCCTTGGAGATTTTCGCGATAATTTCCTTCTTCGCGGGAAATCCGCTACAATTTCCTTCACAAAATTTTTCGCGATAAAAATGCATGCAGTCCAAAATTCCGCGATAATTCCTTCTTCGCGGGAGTTTTCGAATTTTCGGGTCTTAATGATGATTAGCTCGTTTTTGGGCCTTCTCACCCCTATTTATAGACATCCTAACTTTTCTAATTCACACTTTGACCCCTCCTTCCTTTACTTTTAACCCCTCTTTTATCTTTTTCTTTACTTTTCTATTCTTCGTTCCCTTTTACGTTCTTTCGTTCCCGTATCTCTCATTATCTCTCGTCTAGACTTTACTGTTACATTCCCTACTATTTGTTTCGACATACCTTTTTCTCGGCTATTACAGATTGATTCTTGATGTAGCCTTGTGACTGATTTTGCATAATTTTGTTTCTGTTTGAGATCACAGCAGCAGCACTTTCATAAGAGTCTTGACTTGCTAGTGCTATTTCATTTTTGGATGCATTATATTCAATTTCAGGTGGTAGAATGGAAATCCTTTTTTCGGACGACTTGAGGGAGTTGATGAATTCCATAAATGTGGTACATTCTTCCTTTAGTCCCATTAGCTTTTTCAATTTATCACACGACACACAATTTTGGTTCAAACTTGTTTGGAAAACTCATTGTTGCATTCTTTATTATTTTCTCGTCTGAAAGTTCTCCCCCAAGTGCTCTTATCTCATTGACTATCTTCACTGTCCTGTTATAGTAGTTTTGAAGGTTTTCTTTTCTACTCATTTTGTTTGCTTCGAAGTCAGTCATCTTGTTTCGAATATGGATTTTTCTAATTTGGTCTCCTCCTTCGTAGAGTTGTTTAAGTTGGTCTCATATCTTCTTCGGTGTAAGACATCTAGCAATTTTATCAAACATTGTATCTGTTACTGCATCATGAAGTATTGTCATTGCTTTGTATTTGAGTTTAGAATATTCATCTTGGAGTTTTTTCTCTTCTTCAGTTGGTGGATTTGATATTGTTCCTGTGGTCTCACTTTGTATAACTTGCCACAAATCTTTCGACTTAAGGATTGTGGTTAGTTTGATTGACCAGGTAAAGTAGTTGCTTCCATCCAAAAGAGGAGGAGCATGGGCTGCTCTGCTGCTGGTCATTTTATACGTTGCAAACAGATTCAGAAATTATGCATCTTCCAGGAAGTACGAGTATTACCTCAGTTTTGCTCTGATACCATGAAGAATTTGTAGCTTGAATGATAAAGGAAACTAAGGCTTGTGAAACAGAGAAAACCAGTGGCGGCGCTACATTGATAAGTTCTCACAAAAAAATTCATACGTACATAACTCATAGGGTTCTTACACCTGGCTTTTATAGTGGCCAGTTCACTAACGCACAAAATAAGAAAAGTCGTGTTTACGTTTTTTCATAACTTAGTCAAAATAAATAATACATTGTTGACTAGAGGCTTCCTTCACTGCCGCTTGATTTTCCTTTCCTTCTCTTCAGGTCTTGCCCTCTGAGTCATCATCAACAGAAACCTGTATTAAGCAGGTTTGTGTCGTGTGTATCTCCCAAGGATGTAAAAATGGAGATTTATCAGGAAAGTTCAAGACCAATGGAAGCAGAATAAGTGCCAAAAGGAAAGAAATCGAAAGATTAAAGTTAGAAGACAATGAAATGTTGCTGAATTTGTAGATAAAATTATGGTTCTTGTGTCTAAATTATTTTTATTAGAAGGATCCCATGATTATGTTAAGTGATGGAAAAATTAAGAATCCATTCCATAAAAGTATGATGAAATATATTTTGAATGAAGTCACTACATGGAGCTTAACAATACCTTGAAAGCCCAACCACTTGTGGAAGAACTACATTCAATTTAAATGAAATGAGATCTAAGGTGGAGAGAATCACTCAACGGAGGAAATGCTAAGGTGGCACTACAAGACCTGGAACAATCACACTTCCCATTTTTCTCATAGTAAAAGAACATTCAAGAGATAGGGCTTGCTTCTTCGTACCAAGTGCGTTATGTGAAATTGTAAGAGTTGTGGACATGTAACCATGATATGTAAAGTGCCTAAAAAAGAAAAGGCTCAAGTTGTACATAATGTGGAACAAGATGAATAGGTAGAACTAGTAGATGTTAATCGTTCCTTGGTCACTAAGGCAAAATTTTGATGTGTTGTAGCCTTAGTAGATGATGAAAAATGCTTACTATAGCTTAAGTTAAATCAGTTCATTGGAGGAGTTGAAGTAGGCGATAAAACAGTGGTCGTAGTGACGGGCAAGGGAACAATTCAATTCTCAGAAGATATAGCAATGGACAATGTATTTTTTCCAAACCTTGGCTACAATCTGCTAAGCATTAGTCAATTGATTGATGAAGGCTCGAGACATATTTTTGAAGAATCCTAGTGCTCAGTTTTGAGGCCAAATGCATCAGTTCTAATAAAAGTCCAAATGTCCAAAAGGTGCTTATATGTCAATTATAACTACAACATGAAAAAATGATTTACATTTGATGAAGATTATTCAACAGTATGACATGAAATAGTTCTAAGACTTGTTAATCTTAGAAAAGACAAATTGGTTTACAACCTTCATGAGCTTATCTCTCTAGATGAAGTATGTAGTATCTGCTGCAAATGGAAGATGGTTAAGCTATCATATCCCTCAGGGATGTCATGGCGATCAACGAAACCACAAGAACTAATACATTCTAATCTACGCGGTCCAATGTCTGAACCTTCGCTAAGTGGAAGCATGTATTTCGTAACTTTTATTGATGATATGAGCCGATTATGCTGGAATAGCAAAAGTGATTGCTCCAGTTTCTCAAACATTTCAAAAGAGAACAGAAAACAACATGGATTGTGCTTAAAATTCCCAGAAATGATAATGGGTCTAAGTATGGCTCCTCGGAATTGAATGCCTACTTTAGCAATCAATGTATAGTTCATCAATGCATTGTACCATATAATCCTGAGCATAATGGGGTGGGTGAGAGGAAGAATATAAAATCGCTAAACATGACTAAATGTATATTGATGGAGAAAATATTGCCTAACTTAATTTGGGCTGAAGCAATAAACACTTCTATTTATATGCAAAATCATATAAACCAAACACATGTGGGGGCACTCACAGGTAGCAAACCTTCTTCAAAATTTTGGAAGTATTTGCAATATCTTAATTCCTACGGAAAAAAGATCAAAACTAGAAAATAAATATGAAGTTGGTATTTTGGTTGGATATGAAACTGTAAGCAAAAACTTTAGAATTTTGAATCCCTGAAAAGTAATGTGTTCATCCATAGGAGCATTAACCTTAATGAAAGCAAAATTTTGACTTGAAAAATTGATGCAATCACCTTGATTATGAAAAATCAAATGTGGTGAACCTAACAGTATCATGAATGAGTTTGGTGGGAATGTACTGTCAATCCTAACTCCTCTGATAGTCAATGTTAGGAAAAATCAGCAAGAAGCTACCATAGTCTACAAGATATCTATGCACGATGCCTACTTGCCACTGCAGAACCAGCTCCAGTCGAAGAAGGATTACTCTAGATGAGTGGAGTCTTGCAATGTGAAAGAATTAAAGATTATAAATAACAATGGTACATAGAATCTAAAAGACTGACCTACAAATCATGAAGTTAATGGAACTAAGTGGATTTTCAGAACCAAGTTAAATCCAAACGGTAGTGTGAGGAAAGTCAAGGCTCGACTAGTTTTCAATGGTACTCTTAGATTCAATGAATATACTTTAATGAAACATTTGCTCATATGGCAACGTTTGAAACTATTAAGGGTCGGGTAAATCTCATGGCTCAACTGAACTTGAAATTTTATTAATTGGATGTGAAATATGCATTCCTCAATGGGGTGGAAGAAAGAATCTTTATGGAGCAACCGGTTGGCTTCATACTCAAACACAATGAAAATCAATTGTATCAATTAAACAAGACTTTATATGGTTTAGAACAATCCCAAAGGGCGTTTTATTCAAAACTGAAGACTGACTTAACTAGTCTAAACTTTATTATGACTAATATTGAGACAACTCTTTTTGTCAATATTGTTGGAGAAACTTTAATCATTATCTTTATTTATGTGGATGATTTTTTCATTTTGGGAATGAAGAATTAAAAAGTTACATGAAGGTGTGTCCAATTATTTTGAGATAAATGATCTTGGTAGAGCAACATATTTTGTAGGACATACTATCACATACTAAACTAGTCGATTTTAAATTAGTAGAAGTATTGTCTAAACTTGATAAACTGCTTTTCCATAATTGAGGAACATTCCACACCTATGACCAGAGGTTTAAAACTATTGTCCTCATATGACATTCAACGTGCCGATGGCAAAATTTATCAAAGTATTACGGGATCATTAATGTACATAGCTATTACATAACCTCGTATTATGGTTTCTGTAAGTGTCGTATCATGGTACATGCAAGAACCTTCTGTCATGTATTTAAATGCTACTAAAAATGTTCTTGGCTACACAAACTTACTCAGTAGTGGGGCATTTGGGACTACACTTTAAGCATGGAACTACTGTAAAGTGATTGGATTCACAAACTTTAACTTTGCCAAATGTGTTGATGACTACAAAAACACCACTGATTATTGTTTTCCTTTGGGATTAGGAGTTTTTTGCCGGAACATTAAGTTGCAAGGATGTGTAGCTCAGTCCTCGAATGAAGGTGAATACATGGATGCCTCTGTTGCCGCCTGACATACAATCTGGTTAAGGGAATTATTTAACGAGATTGGCTTTAGACAATTTCAGCATCCCAAACTCTTTTATAACAATAAATCTGCCGTGTCTATGATTAAAAATCCAGTGTTTCATGGCAGGTTTACACACATCAAGTTTAACTTGATGTACGTGAAGTCGAGAAAGAACATGAAATATTTTTTACTCACCACAGAAGACTATACTTAAACATCTTTTTGAAGAACTCAAAATGAAGCTAGGAATATGTCATGGAGCTACCATCAAGGAGGTGAACAACCAACCCATGGGATGGGAGGGAGAGGTATAAATGGTTAAGACTCAAGAAAAGTAACAAGAAATGAAGTAACGACGTTAAGAAAGAGAATAACAACAAGAACCGTGCGTGAGTACCCAGGGAAAACACACCATGTAGAACGGCCCATCAACCCTTATTATAGATCAATTTGATTAAGGATGCCTGATGAAACTAAAAGGTAAAAGATAAAAGACTCCAATGAAGATCATAATGCTGAACATTCAAGCCTAGGAATCTGATGTGCAAACTAATCCTAAAAATAAAGATGGTATGAGATGCTGGAAGCAATGCTTGGATACCTTTTTTTAATGGTAAGAAAATTTTAAAATTCTTAAGTATGGTTAGTGTTCATTCAATTTAGCTTGAGTTGCTTCTCAATCATCAAATACAAATTCAACAAGTATTGTTTCTAGTGTACATTGAATGTTTGCTACACTTGAATCATAAATATAAACATAAAGCTAAATCTCAACCAATGCCTTCATATTCTTCATGGGCATAGGAATCAGCTCTAAGTCCTCTACTTGTTGACACCAACACCTCCCCTATCCCGAGCATAGGAATCAGTTGTGCGCCTAGCCGCCTTATATTATGCTTATGAATATAAGATTGATTATCTTTATAAGTGTGAGTGGTGCTATAAAAATATTTGGAAGTGTTTTAATTTGTGATATCTTCTCGTTATATATTGTTTGTTCACGTTATCCAATTTGTAATTTCGATTGAACTATATAATTATAATATGGAATCGAAGCTGATTCAATTAAAAAATACAATTATAAGTAACGGGAAGTCCAATTCATTTAACTCATTTGGACATGAGGAAATAGTTGAGTTTATTTCACATTACTACTTATTTATCTAATATGTATACATTAAATTCTTTGCGTAAGAGTATTTATTCGAAAAATATGCATTTACGTGTATTTTAAAACATTGAAGAAGAATAATATGTATTAAGAGTACCAAAACGTTTTGACTCCCCGTGTGAGATTTTTTTGAAGATTTATTTCATATTTATACACACAAGGTATAATGATACTTAAAACACTCGTGAAAATTTTTTGGAGTTTGTACAAGAGGTTTTTAAAAAAATATACGCGATGGTAGGTTTATAAGGGTATAGTGCTATAAAAATGATTTGGAAAAATAATCTCCATTATATCTCATTCTTTCACTCTATATTCCAATATACAGTGAAAAATGAAGGGATTTAGGACTTTTAAGAGAAAAAGCCGGATTGAAAAAATCTGAAGCTTTTCTCGTTATAAATGGTGAATCTTTTTCACTGTTCAAACTCCATAAAAGTTGTTTCAGTGGAGTGGTGGCCGGATTTCTTGGATTCCATCGCTATTTGAGTTTGAGAAATCAGAATGGAGTTTTATAGAGAACAAGATGTTTGAAATTGCTTTGGTTGAAATAACTGCATCAAAACCTAAACCTCACTAATTTAGGTTTGATTGCTAGGTACGATTAGCATGACATTCTAACTAATTTATCTCAAGTTATTTGCTATACTTTTTATTGAACTTTTATTTTATTCGTTTTAAAAAATAGTCCAAAATTTTTGTCTTATTTGCAATTTTGCTCCCTTCAAGTCGTTAAGACTTGATTTAGATGTTCTGTAATGTTCAAGTCATAGGTCAATCTATTCTTATCGCCGAAGCCTAATATATTTTTCTACGAGAGTATATTTTTTCTAAACGAATACAGATCAATCAAAACCCACCATAGAGCTCTGATACATTGTAGAAATTAAAGATTCGATGGACCGTTTATTTATGTGTAGTCCAGTATATAAGAGAAGTGAATTACATTAAAAATGTTAGACCAAACTAATTATTCATTATATCAAAAACTTATAAACTAAAATAATTTTAGTTTTGCATCTGATGTGGGACCTCATATGCTTAACTTTAACATCAACCACAAAACTCAACCTTATTTTGACAAGAGCATACCAACCTTACATGCCTTTGGTTTCATTCTCCTTACTTGCAAAAAATATCACACTTGAAAAAGATCAACATAGATACACTCGGTTCCAAGAAGAAATTTGGATTCATCGATGGAAAAAAATCCACACTTTGATCTATGGCAACAAGTAGACTTTTGGGTACTTTCATAGCTTCTCAACTCCATCCCTATAAGTATATGGTCGAAGCATACACCCAGGCAACAACTTCACGCAACAGCTTCACAAGAAGTGTGGGTTAATCTGGAAAAAATATATGGATAGAATATATGGGCATCATTCTTTGAGACAAACATGAATTTAATCAATTTACAACAAAGAGGAATAAGTGTCCAATATTATCACTCATGTCTATGTGCACTATGATTGAGCCTTTTTGATATTTGTCCACCTATCACTTGTTAAGATTGTGGAATGGAGTTATCGCATATAACCTTCAAGAAAAAGACAATCAACATAAAAAATGTGGGGATTCAATCATTTGGTGCCATTTGTCATGGGTCTCAATTGTAATATGATATATTATACAAAATCTCATTTTAGTTATGAAATCACTACCAGATGCAAATGATGCATTCTCTATGGTACTTAACATTGAATAACGTATCTAATAAGAAAGGGAATCAACAACATGAAAATGCAAACTGTAATGCTCGTTAAAAGGTTTATTTTCAAAAAAAACAATACTCACCTAAACAAGAGTCAACAATCATGCAACACACTCAAGTAAGTACATGGAATAATAGAGGATGGTCCTACGAGCTACAATATAACTACTGTGTTCAAGGTAAAAGAAAAGGAAAAATGCATTATATGTCACCTTAAAAGACATTTTTCGGACACTCATTTCTTTCTCTATAGAGTTTCGGATTAGCACAAGTCTAAATATGATCCGGCTATTAAATTGTGATGAGCCCGAGAAACCGGGTTCGGCAATAAGGGTATGACATGTTATCATGGATTCAAGGTTCATAGTACTCGTATGGAAATTGTAACGACCCTAAACCCGACCTAGCCAAATCTAGAGTATTAACTTGTTCGTGCGATTTAATTTTAAGCATAATTCAAAATAAAGATGAATCGAGTCAAAGTCTAACAATGTAAAACATAAAAGGGTTCAGAAGACCGGACTCTAACACCGAACAACTGACGACCTCCTTCCCATGCCCATCTCAAATTCAGGTTTCGTCACCTACAAAGTCTGTAATGCGGTCACAATCTATTAAAAGAAACTTCACACACTACTCATCATTTCATTAACTGAATAGCGTAAGATAAATATAACACATAAATAATTCCCCCTTATTCTTTTATACACTTCCCCTTTTTCCTTCTTTTATTTTTCCTTTATTTTCATTCTCATTTAGTCTTAATGTGACCAAGTGTAACATGCTCGGTACATGTCTCGTCCAAGCCAACTGTTAGATGTTGGTTGACTCGACGAGACATATGTTTCCCATCCCAGAATGAGTACTCAGGCGCTACCCATTTCCTCACTCGGATCCGTTCTGCTCATTCCGTACGTATCTTTCCTTTTTGGAACTTATCGTTCCCTTCATCAGACATGCATTCCTTTGGCGAATCGTGTGCTAGGCACGATGCCGAGCTCGGTCGGACGGTCCATCTTCCTCACTCCGAGTCTTATTAACATTTGTTATTGTTCGTTCTTAGTCTTTACTTTCTTTTTTATGAACTCTCCCCGTTTCCTACTTTAGAACATTCCCTTACTATATTGTGTAAACTCCGCTTACCTGTTGCTTTCACGTGTTCTGATCTTTTCGTTGTTCCATGAATTCGTAAAACATCTTAATACCGATTTTTGATATGATTATCCTATTTTAAACTATTTGGTTACAGTAGACCCTGTGTATCTTTCCTCCTACATGATGCGACGTCGATACGCGACGAAAATGCCCTAAATCTTAGTTTCCGTGGTGAATTGCTTCCTTCCTCCAAATCCGTGGCAAATTAGGGTTTGGGGTTTAGGTTTTTGCGGTGAATTACACACTCCAAAAATCCGGGGTGAATTTGTGGGTTACCATGAAATCCGCAGTGAATTGAATCCTTGAATATATGCGGTGAATTGAACGCTTGAAAATCCGCAGTGATATTGGGGTTTAGGGTTTTCAACTGAGAATTTGTAGTTTGGGTTATGCGCGATGAATTTGATCCCTCAATTTCTACGGTGAATTCAACCATTGAAATCCTCGTTGAATTTTCCACGGTGAATTATTGTTTTAGGGTTTTTGTGACTTTTCCGTACTTTGTGGCAACTGACTTGATGTTGATAATGTCTTCCTCTATTTATAGATATTTAACTTCTCTTATTTACATTTTGACTCTTCATTCCTTTAATTTTGAACCATCCTTTATCTTTTGTATACTTTTCCCCCTTTTGTTTCTTTTTCCTCATTTCATTCCCGTATGCCTCGTTATTTTTCGTCTAGACATTATAACTATACTTTCTACTATGGATTTAAGGTACATTTTTCCGGGTCCTCACATCATTCCCCCTATAATTTGAGTTTAGTCCTTTAATTCCGGTATACCTCGTTATTTCTCATATAGACATTACAACTATACTTTCTCCTATTGATTTAAGATACCTTTTTTCGGGACCTTACATCCTTCCCCAATTAATTTTAGTTTTCCCAAAATTCGTGCCTGCCAATCTCCTATTAATTCGGGTGCTTTTTGTCTTATTTCTCGTTCTGTTTCCAATGTAGCTTCTCTTTCCCCTAAGACCATTGCACCTTTACAATGGGGATTAACTTGTTCCTGAGCTTCCTTTCTTCTCTTCCGATGATCTTTATCGGCATCTCCTCGTATGTCAAGTTCGGGGTCAGCTCTACTTGTTCCCCTGCATGTGCTTGGATTCCCTCGGTGAAGCTCTTCCTTAATTGGGAAACGTGGAACATGTTGTGTATCCCCCCATTTTTTCCGGGAGCTTCAATTGGTATGCCAAGTTCCCGATCCTCCGTTATATCTCGTATGGCTCGATGTATCGGGGGGTCAGTTTCCCTGTCCGCGTGGTCCGTAGCACTCCCTTCATTGGTGATACCCTAAGATAAAGACGATCTCTTACCTTTAGTTCTAAGGGGTCTTCTTTTGCGTCTGCCCATCTTTTATATCGGTTTTCCGCTGCCTTCATATTCTTCCGAATTATGGCTACCTTCTCTATGGTGATCTCCACTAATTCCGTGCCCATGGATTTTCTTTCCCTTACTTCATCCCAATACAACGAGATTCTACATTTCCGTCCATACAGGGCCTTGTATGGTGTCATGCCAATACTGCTCTAGAAGCTATTATTATACGCAAACTCCACTAATGGTAGGAATTCCTCCAAACTTCCCTTGAATTCTAGTATACACTCTCGAAGCATATCTTCTGTAACGACCCTAATTTAGGCTAGCTGTTTTGTTAAACCGTGCTAATAAAATGAAAACATTCGAATGTAAATTTTAAACGTAGTTCGAAAACGACAAAGTTCGACAACATAATTTAGAGGGTTCTCCAAAGGACCGGACTCTATCACCGGAAAACCGACGACCTCCTTCCCATGTCCCTCTCATACCTCATCCGCGTCACCTACAAAATCTGTAAAGAGGTCACAATCTATTAAAGGAAACTTCACACACACTACACATTATCTTTTCATTTCTTAATTACACCATACACACACACGTGAATCATTCCTTTTACCGTTTTCTTGTTTCTCTCTTCTTTTACCCTTATCATTCCCATCATACTTTAACTTTACTGTTGCCAAGAGTGACATGCTCGGTGCATGTCCCGCCCAAGCCAACCGTTAGCTGTTGGATGACTCGACGGGCCATATGCTTCCCTTCCTCGGGTGGATATTTAGGCGCTACCCCTTTTTCCACCCGGATCCGTTCTGCCCTTTTCGTACGTATCTTTTCCTCTTTGGAACTTATCGTTCCCTTCATCAGGCATGCCCTTCCTTTGGCGAATCGTGTGGTAGGCACAATGCCGGGTTCGGTACGACGGTCCATCCTTCCTCACCCCGAGTCTTATTACCATTTATCTCGTTCGTTCGTGTCTTTTCTTTCTTATTTATTAACCCAATCCCGTTCCCTAAGCCTGAACCTTCCCTTACTATATTGTGTTCACTCCGCTTACC